>CM031609.1:5001117-5036117 GCA_018398815.1 Conus ventricosus | reverse complement strand
ATCTCTAAAATGATAGTCCCCGATGTCGTGGATAACTTCACTATATCTCTAAAACGATAGTCCCCGACGTCGTGGATAACTTCACTATATCTCTAAAACGATAGTCCCCGACGTCGTGGATAACTTCACTATATCTCTAAAACGATAGTTGCCGACGTCGTGGAGAACTTCACTATATCTCTAAAACGATAGTTCCCCGACGTCGTGGATAACTTCACTATATCTCTAAAACGATAGTTCCCGACGTCGTGGATAACTTCACTATATCTCTAAAACGATAGTCCCCGACGTCGTGGATAACTTCACTATATCTCTAAAACGATAGTTGCCCGACGTCGTGGAAAACTTTACTATATCTCTAAAACGATAGTCCCGACGTCGTGGATAACTTCACTATATCTCTAAAACGATAGTTTCCCGACGTCGTGGATAACTTCACTATATCTCTAAAACGATAGTTTCCTGACGTCGTGGATAACTTCACTATATCTCTAAAACGATAGTTGCCGACGTCGTGGAGAACTTCACTATATCTCTAAAACGATAGTCCCCGACGTCGTGGATAACTTCACTATATCTCTAAAACGATAGTTGCCGACGTCGTGGAGAACTTCACTATATCTCTAAAACGATAGTCCCCGACGTCGTGGATAACTTCACTATATCTCTAAACGATAGTTCCCGACGTCGTGGATAACTTCACTATATCTCTAAAATGATAGTCCCCGACGTCGTGGATAACTTCACTATATCTCTAAAACGATAGTCCCCGACGTCGTGGATAACTTCAGTATATCTCTAAAACGATAGTCCCCGACGTCGTGGATAACTTCAGTATATCTCTAAAACGATAGTCCCCGACGTCGTGGATAACTTCACTATATCTCAAAAAACGATAGTCCCCGACGTCGTGGATAACTTCACTATCTCTCTAAAACGATAGTTCCCGACGTCGTGGATAACTTCACTATATCTCTAAAACGATAGTTCCCGACGTCGTGGAGAACTTCACTATATCTCTAAAACGATAGTCCCCGACGTCGTGGATAACTTCACTATATCTCTAAAACGATAGTCCCCGACGTCGTGGATACTTCACTATATCTCTAAAACGATAGTTGCCGACGTCGTGGAGAACTTCACTATATCTCTAAAACGATAGTCCCTGACGTCGAACTGTCGGCCCATGAGCGGCCACCGCAGATCCACGCGTGAAGGGGAAATCACGACAGCAGGCCACCGCAGATCCACGCGTGATGGGGAAATCACGACAGCAGGCCACCGCAGATCCACGCGTGAAGGGGAAATCACGACAGCAGGCCACCGCAGATCCACGCGTGAAGGGGAATCACGACGCAGGCCACCGCAGATCCACGGTGAAGGGGAAATCACGACAGCAGCCGGGTGGCCCGGCTTCCGGGACACACTGGTTCCGTCGCGGATGACTCAGAACGATGAGGTCGACGGCAAAAAAAAAACAGACGAGTCCCGGATTCTGTTGCTTAATAAGCACCCGAAACTCTTCCCCGTACCTCGGCCAACCAGGCCCGGGAGATACAGAAACCTGAAGTGCCGGGACAGAAAATCTTAAGTCAAGCCCTCAAAGGCTTCTCCATGAAATCGGTGACACGTGACGGGGTGGTGACACAATATTCCCACTCTCTACTCTGCCTGGGTTGGGGCCGATCGGGAATTAATCCACACACACAAAAAACAAAAAATAAAAAAATCCCCCAGATATGCCTCATGCCTAGATTTGAGCGACAATCCATCAGATGCCCATCATGAATGCAAGTAACCCCTGCCTCAAGGCACTGGGTCTGGTTTCTGCGAGCAGAACTCTGACACCACTTCTTCCCAACCCCATCGTTAGTCTGATTCATACAGTACGTAGCACTCCGACAGCCCTTCCGACCAACCATTGAGCGTTACTATTTTTAGCGCGGGGCCGTTAAAGGCACCATTCACCTCGTTGGAAGGGATTTCAAAGGGAAAGAAGCTGGGAGGGATTGAAAAGGGGAAGAAGCTGCAAGGGATTTCAAAGGGAAAGAAGCTGGAAGGGATTTAAAAGGGGAAGAAGCTGGAAGGGATTTAAAAGGGAAAGAAGCTGGAAGGGATTTAAAAGGGAAAGAAGCTGGAAGGGATTTAAAAGGGAAAGGAGCTGAATGACACAACTAGATTGTCAAAACTTCGTTCTTTAGTTTAACCTTCATCTCTGTCTCCTTAACTTATAAATACGACAGACAACATATCGAGTTCTGCCAGCTTCCTAGCAGACGGCAGGAGAGTTGACGGGGTTCACTTGTTGATCGCCTAGTCTTTCAACATTTAAAAAAAAAAAAAAAGGCAGATCAGCATGCAAGCAGAGTCATCCATCGATCGAGCGATCGTAGTCACGTTTCTCCACTCCCTGCTTCTTCATGTCAGACAGTGGGAGTTCGTTCCCGGCAATCACCGGCACGACCGTCTCCTCGGGAACAGGGAAGTCGGCGGCACGGTGGTCGTGTCGGGTTCGATGTCGTTCGTGAAGATTCTGGGGCCCTGCGGTTTTCACTGCACCCTGACATCGTCTTTGTGTTTCACTAAATATTCTCAGAAGATGATTCTTAACAATTCTTCTCATATCGCTTTGGTTAGTCTGGGGCCAAGGGTAAAACGCTTTAATGCAAAACATACTTATCATCCCTCACACACACACACGCACGCACGCACGCACGCACGCACACACACACACACACACACACACACACACACACACACACAGCAAAACTCTGCAGTTCTCACGAGTATTGCTTACGCCAAAGTTGCACACACACACACACACCACACAAAACACACACACACACGCGCGCACAACGCACGCACGCACGCACGCACGCACGCACACACACACACACACACACACACACACACACACACACTGGTACACGCTACACCTTCTCCTCTTTACCATCATTCCTGGTGGTTCAGTGTGGCTGAGACACTCTGGGCGGAATGGAGAACAAGAAAAGACAACGCCATTGCCCCACACTGCGGTATGGTTTTTATCAGTTAAAAAATAAAATTAAATTAAAAAAAATAAAAGGTAGAAATATGCACTCTTTAGTTAATTAAGGTTAGGTTCAGTCAGTTAGGGCATGTTCAGGTTAGGGAAGGGGGCAAGGATCAAGGTTTAGGGGGATCAAGGTCAGGGTGAAGGTCACGGTCAGGACAACATATTCCGAAAACAGAGCGTCCCCCAGTTCTCCTAAGCATGAACACCGACTGCTGACACCCGGTTCAGTGTGACCTGTACATACACAACGGTGCACAGCCTATGTGTCTGCCCTTCCCCCGACCTTGCGGTTTTTGATCAGTGGCACTCGGTGCTCGCACTCCCTTACCCCAAACCCTTACCTCTCTGTGCCGCCCCCCCCCCCCCCCCCCCCCCCCCCCCTCTCGCCCAACTTTCCCAGATCTCATTCAGCGGTCACCCGGGACGACTGAGAGAGAGAGAGAGAGAGAGAGAAGAGAGAGAGAGAAGAGAGAAGAAGAAGAAGAAGAAAACAAAAAACCTGCGCACGCGACGTTCTGGATGAGCACACGCGCGTCCTCCCGTCTTTAGGAGGGAAAAAAATACAACCACCTTAATTAGCTGAAGCACACAGCACGGCGCGCTCGCCGGCACAACCCAGCGTCCAGGAACTTGCTTACTGGTCCAAACCTTCCCTCATCGCCTAGTCATTGGCTGATTTTCCTGCAACACACGTGTTGATTTCACGTGCGCACTTGCTGTGGAGCGCAGACAAGGGAAATAACTGGACGTAGACAACTGATCAAGGGAGGGAAGGGGTAAAGGTGGGGGAGAAGAGGGAGGGGGAGGGAGGTTGGGGTGGGGGAGTGAGGGGTGGGGGACTTGGCCACCGTCATGAAGACTCGTCAGAATTATCGTGCTTCCATCAGGGTTAGTTTTTGGTGGTGGGTGCTTTATCGCTTAATATGAGACACAGAGAGAGAGAGAGAGAGCGAGAGAGAGAGAGAGAGGGGGGGGGGGTAGCGGGGAAGTAAAGGGCAGGGAGAGAAGGGGGATGGGGGGGGGGGGGGAGTGAATGCAGAGTGGGGTTGTGTGTGTAAGTGTGTGTGTGCGTGTGTGTGTGTGTGTGTGTGTGTGTGTGTGTGTGTGTGTGTGTGAGTGTGTGGTGTGAGTGTCAGAGAGAGAGAGAGAGAGATCATGTGTCTATATGCGTGTGAACTTGTGCGTGCGTCAGTGTGTGTGTGTCAGTGAGTGAGTGAGTGAGTGTGTGTGTGGTGTGTGTGTGTTGTGTGTGTGTGTGTGTGTGTGGTGTGTGTGTGTGCGCGTGTGTCTGTGTCTGTGTGTGTTATGTTGTGGTGTGGTGTTGGTTGTGTGAGTGAGTGAGTCAGTCAGTGAGTGAGTGGGTGAGTGAGTACTGTGTGGTGTGAGTGTGGTGTGGTGTGGTGTGGTGTGGTGTGTGTGGTGTGGTGTGTGTGTGTGTGTGTGTGTGTGTGTGTGTGTGTGTGTGTGTGTGAACATCCAACTCATGAAGCACAGAACTGCACGGAGATATATATGCAACACTGTCATTTGTTCAGCCGTTACTCGCATTCCGGGGCAAGAAAGGCAGGCACAGGACGGGGAATTCAGACTGATGCAGTTGTTGATTCAGTTGACAGCTCGAACCCAAAGAGTTCACGAATCAGAGGAATCAACAGTAAATATGCAACTTCCTTTTATTTCTTTAAAGCTTCTTTTTTTTTAACTCTTTTTCTTCAGCTTTTTCCCATTTTCAGTTTTGACAGTGCGTGAGGTCAGATGCACAACAAAAATATATAGATCATGACACTGAACATTTACCTTGGCTGCATTAACTGAAATGCACAAACACGCGTGCACGCAGCTCATTTTCACTGCACACATATGCATCTCCTTTCAAAGTCTGTCGACAAATTCAGCATGCGTACTATATTATTATCCGTTGGGGATACGAGCGGCGCGGGTGGGGGGGGGGGGGGGGGGGGAGAGATGGAAGGAGGGAAGGGGATTGTCCTGTAAGAGGGGTGGGGAAGGGGAAGGGGTGGCGAGGTATGGGCGCTGCAAGTTCTTTGATTGTTAAACTACACGTGGCAATCCTTTTCTATTCTCTTCCTTGTCAACACCAGAAAGAAAGAGCCTACAGTACAATTTTATGCCATTGTTGTTTTCTGGTGAGCAACACACACACACACAACACCACCACCACACACACACCACACAAAACACACACACCAAACGCCCATGGTCCGTGCACAATACTCTGCATCGTCCATTATGTCGGTAAAACAAGCACGTGCGACACTTCACAGAGATCTAGAATGACATCTAATTGCCACAAAAATCCATTCTATCACGTTACTGACAGACACCATGTGACGGGGGCCCGCCAATCAATGGCATCCAAAACACGGGTGTGTGTGTGTGTGGTTGTGTTGTGTGTGTGTGTGGTGTGTGTGTGTGTGTATGCATATGTGTGTGTTTGTGTGTTGTGTGTGTGTGTGTTTTGTGTGTGTTGTGGGTGTGTGAGTGTATGCGTGCACGGGCGCGCGCGCACGTGTGTGTGTGTTGTGTGTGTTGTGTGTGTGTGTGTGTGTGTGTGTGTGTGTGTGTGTGTGTGTCCGTGCGTGCCGAGTCAGTGCGCTTGGTGACATGCATGGATACTTCAACGATCTTCAACCCAGACCTATCATCGGATGTTTCCACGTGGGTTCTATGGTCCTTGCCGTCTGACTCTGTACCAGGTGAACTGGTGCCGTGAACTGCTTTGGTTTAGAGAAATGGGCAGGTAATTCTAATAGTTTCACGTTGAGCACAAAAGTTGCTTCCCTTACTTGATCTTACATGATGGGGTTAGACTACGGAGCTCCTAAACTCCAGTGCTCCTGAGGAAAAAGAGGGGGGCGGGGCGGGGGGGGGGGGGGGGGGGGGGGGGGGAAGAGTGGGGAGGGGGATGGGGGAAGGGAGGGTCACAAATACAGAGAGGTGGGATTAATAAGCGAACGGGGCTGGGTTTATAAGTACAATATCTACAAGTGAGAAACCTCTGAGGTTTCTATGGTAAAAACACCGACACACACACAAAAAAAGGGCCAAGCGCCCAAAGATATTCCCTTCTCAAGCAGGTCAACACGGCGCCAGAGAGAAGACTCATTTTGTTTGTTTGTTTGTTTTGCAAGGAATGTTCAACGCCTGGTGTTTCCGTTCCCTCCTCGGACCTGTCAGTTTGTGCTGTGGCTCTTAGTCCAGAAACCATGACTACACACACAGTGTGATCCTTGAAGGACTCTTCCAATGTCATGTTTCAGTGTGATCCTTGAAGGACTCTTCCAATGTCATGTTTCAGACAGTGTGATGCTTGAAGTGCTCTTCCAATGTCATGTTTCACACAGTGTGATCCTTGAAGTGCTCTTCCAATGTCATGTTTCACACAGTGTGATCCTTGACGTGCTCTTCCAATGTCATGTTTCACACAGTGTGATCCTTGAAGTGCTCTCCAATGTCATGTTTCAGACAGTGTAACCCTTGAAGGACTCTTCCAGTGTCATGTTTCAGACAGTGTGATCCTTGAAGTGCTCTTCCAATGTCATGTTTCACACAGTGTGATGCCTGAAGGCTCTTCCAATGTCATGTTTCACACAGTGTGATCCTTGAAGCGCTCTTCCAATGTCATGTTTCAGACAGTGTGACCCTTGAAGGACTCTTCAATGTCATGTTTCAGACAGTGTGACCCTTGAAGGACTCTTCCAATGTCATGTTTCAGACAGTGTGACCCTTGAAGGACTCTTCCAATGTCATGTTTCAGACAGTGTGATCCTTGAAGGACTCTTCCAATGTCATGTTTCACACAGTGTGATCCTTGAAGGACTCTTCCAATGTCATGTTTCACACAGTGTGATCCTTGAAGGCTCTTCAATGTCATGTTTCACACAGTGTGATCCTTGAAGTGCTCTTCCAATGTCACGTTTCACACAGTGTGATCCTTGAAGGACTCTTCCAATGTCATGTTTCAACAGTGTGATCTTGAAGGCTCTTCCAATGTCATGTTTCAGACAGTGTGATGCTTGAAGTGCTCTTCCAATGTCATGTTTCAGTGTGATCCTTGAAGGACTCTTCCAATGTCATGTTTCACACAGTGGATCCTTGAAGGACTCTTCCAATGTCATGTTTCACACAGTGTGATCTTGAAGCACTCTTCCAATGTTATGTTTCACACAGTGTGATCCTTGAAGCACTCTTCCAATGTCATGTTTCACACAGTGTGATCCTTGACGTACTCTTCCAATGTCATGTTTCACACAATATGATCCTTAAGTACTCTTCCAATGTCATGTTTCAGACAGTGTGATCTTAAGTACTCTTCCAATGTCATGTTTCAGACAGTGAGATCCTTGAAGCACTCTTCCAATGTCATGTTTCAGACAGTGTGATCCTTGACGTACTCTTCCAATGTCATGTTTCAGACAGTGGGATCCTTAAGTACTCTTCCAATGTCATGTTTCAGACAGTGTGATCCTTGACTACTCTTCCAGTGTCATGTTTCAGACAGTGTGATCCTTGAAGCACTCTTCCAATGTCATGTTTCAGACAGTAAATCCTTGAAGTGCACTTCCAATGTCATGTTTCAGACAGTGTGATCCTTGAAGGACTCTTCCAATGTCATGTTTCACACAGTGAGATCCTTGAAGGACACTTCCAATGTCATGTTTCAGACAGTGTGATCCTTGAAGCGCTCTTCCAATGTCATGTTTCACACAGTGTGATCCTTGAAGCACTCTTCCAATGTCATGTTTCAGACAGTGTGATCCTTGAGCACTCTTCCAATGTCATGTTTCAGACAGTGTGACCCTTGAAGGACTCTTCCAATGTCATGTTTCAGACAGTGTGATCCTTGAAGTGCTCTTCCAATGTCATGTTTCAGACAGTGTGATCCTTGAAGTACTCTTCCAATGTCATGTTTCAGACAGTGTGATGCTTATGATGTTCTTTCATGATTATGTTTAGACAGTCTGAACCTTGTAATACTCTTCCCGGCCATGTTCAGGCAGTCTGACCTTTCAGTTTCTTCCAAGGTCATGTTCAGTCTGACTTTGTAATACTCTTTGAAGGTCATGTTCACACAGTCTGACCTTGTAGTGTTCGTCCAATGTCATGTTGATCTGATATTTCAGTATGCTTCCAACGTGTTTACACGAGTGTAACTTTGCAGTACCCTTCCAGTCACTTTAGAACAGTCTGACCTTGTTCTTCCAACATGTTTACACGGGTATAACTCTGTAGTACTCTTCCAAAGTCACTTTAGAACAGTCTGACCTTGAACTAGTCTTCCAAAGTCATGTTTTAGACGTGCGACGTTGACGTACACTTCAAAGTTCACGCTTTAGACAGTCTGACTTTGTAGTACTCTTTCGAGGTCATTTTAGACCAGTCTGTCCTTGTAGTACTCTTCCAAGGTCATGTTCTAGACAGTCTGACTTTGTAATACTCTCCTAGGTCATGTTCTAGACGGTCTGACTTTGTAATACTCTCTCAAGGCCCTGTTCTAGACAGTCTGACTTTGTAATACTCCCCCAAGGTCATGTTCTGGACAGTCTGACTATGTAATACTCTGCCAAGGTCATGTTCCACACAGTCTGACTTTGTAGTAATCTTCACTCTTGAGGTCATTTTTGACTAGTCTGTGCTTGTAGTGCTCTATCAAGGTCATGTTCTAGACAGTCTCCTCCTCGTAGTCCCCCACCAAGGACTGATCCCTGTAGCACTGTCCATCAAGATCGTGTCTTGGACCGCCTGGCCCTTATATAACTCTTTCAAGGTCATGTTTTGGACAATACGACAATTCTTCAAAGGTCGTGTTTTAGATAGTCTGATCCTTATTAGTACTTTTCCAATGTCATGTTTCAGACAGTGTGATCCTTGAAGCACTCTTATAATGTCATGTTTCAGACAATGTGATCCTTGAAGGACTCTTCCAATGTCATGTTTCAGACAGTGTGATCCTTGAAGGACACTTCCAATGTCATGTTTCAGACAGTGTGATCCTTGAAGTGCTCTTCCAATGTCATGTTTCAGACAGTGTGATCCTTGAAGCACTCATTCAGACAGTGTGATCCTTGAAGCACTCTTCCATGTCATGTTTCAGACAGTGTGATCATTGAAGCACTCTTCCAATGTCATGTTTCAGACAGTGTGATCCTTAAGTACTCTTCCAATGTCATGTTTCAGACAGTGTGATCCTTGAAGCACTCTTCCAGTGTCATGTTTCAGACAGTGTGATCCTTGAAGCACTCTTCCAATGTCATGTTTCAGACAGTGTGATCCTTGAAGTGCTCTTCCAATGTCATGTTTCAGTGTGATCCTTGAAGGACTCTTCCAATGTCATGTTTCCACAGTGAGATCCTTGAAGGACACTTCCAATGTCATGTTTCAGACAGTGTGATCCTTGAAGGACTCTTCCAATGTCATGTTTCAGACAATGAGATCCTTGAGTGCTCTTCCAATGTCATGTTTAGACTGTGATCCTTGAAGTTCTCTAAGGTCATACTTTCGACAGTGCATCTTTCTCGCATCCCGATTCATCCAAGGGCATGTCAAGTGCAGTCTGAACCTTGTAATTCTCTCCCAAAGTCATGTTCCGGACGGTTTCATACTTACAGTTCTCTTCCAAGGACGATTTTAGACAGTCTGACTTGTGGTGTTCTTCCGAGGTCACGATGTAAACAGTTTGATCCTTGTTGTACTCCTTCATAAGTCATGTGTTTGGCAGTGTGACCTTGCGGTACTCTTGCTAAGTCATCCAAGGTCATGTTTTAGACAGCCTGACCTTGTAGTACTTTTCCAAGGTCATGTTTTGGGTAGATGACCTTGTCGTGCTCTTCTTAGGCCATGTTCAGAACAGTCGGAGGAGTGTGGTTACTGTTCCAAGGTCTTGTTTAGACAGCCTCACATTCAACCACTCTCCCAAGCATGGTTAGTTCCAAGGTCTTGTTTAGACAGCCTCACATTCAACCACTCTCCCATCGGTCGATTTGAACCAATCTGTCCTCGCAGTTCTCTTCCAGAGTCATGTGTAGAACAGCATGGTCTTCATAGTACTCTTCACAGGTCATAGTCAAGACAGCATGACCTTGTGATGCTCTTCCAAGGTCCAGTTGAGGACGGTCTGAGCTTATAGCTCTTTCCAGGGTCATGTTCGGGACAGTCCATCCTTACAGTGTTCTTCTCATGTCATGTTTTAAGATACTATGATGCTTGTGAACCCTTTTGTGGTGTTTGCCCTAAGGTTGTTGATGTTAATTCTCATCGCCCATCGTTATGACATCAAAACATGCCTGCTGTGCTAGCCTGAAGCATAACGTAATTGGTTGTGCATGCATATGTGTGTGCGTGCATATGTGTGTGCGTGCGTGTGTGTGTGAGTGCATGTGCGTGTGTTGTGTATGTGTGCATATGTGTGTGCGAGCGTGTGTGTGTGTGTGTGTGCGTGCTGTGCGTGTGTGTAGTGAGTGCGTGCGTGCGTGCGTGTGTGCTGTGCGTGTGTGCGTGCATGCGTGTGTGTGGGGTGCGTGTGCGTTGTGTGTGTGTGTGAGCACGCGCATGCAAGCACCACTTGTGTGTGCATGCATGCGCTGCGCGCGCGTGGCTGGCTGGCTGTGTGCGTGTGGCTGGCTGGCTGTGTGTGTGTCTCTGTGTGTGTGCAGTGTGTAGTACATGCGCAAGAGAGAGAGAGAGAGAGAGTGAGAGAGAGGAGAGAGAGTGAGAGAGAGAGAGAGAGAGAGAGAGAGAGAGAGAGAGAGGGGGGGTGTTTTTGTTTTTGTTCTGTGGTGTTATTCATTTCAATTTGTCGTTTTATTGTTGGTGTTGTTTTTTGCATGCTGAAGTCTGTTAAGTGTGAGAATTGTGCTGTGTTATTTCGTACTGTGAACTTGTGCTGTGCTGTGTTACGTATGCGTTGTGAAAGTTGCACTAGTTTTATATTTGTTTGAACATTATACTGTATGCCTTCTGTGTTGCGAACATTGCATTGCATTATTATGTATGTGCTGTGAACATTTGTGCTGTGCTGTGTATTTGTTGTGAACATTGCACAGTGTGTATGTGCTATGAACCTTGTGCAATGTTATGCAAGCGTTGTATCAAGCTGTGTTATTTATGTGCTGTGAACATTGAGTTGTGCTATGTATGTGTTGTGAACATTGTACTGCGCAAGGTAATGTATGTGTTGTGAATATGTACTGTATTTTTAAGTATGTATTGCGAACATTGTGCTTTGGTATGTGCACGATGTGAACACTGCGCTGTGTCATGTGTGTGGTATAAACCTTGTGCTGTGTTAAGTATGTGTCGTGAAGATTATGCTCAGTTATTTATGTGTTGTGAACATTGTGCTTAGCTATGTATGTGTTGTGAACATTGTGCTGTAGTATATGTATGTGCTGCGAGCACTGTGCTGTAGTATATGTATGTGCTGTGAACACTGTGCTGTAGTATATGTATGTGTTGTGAACACTGTGCTGTAGTATATGTATGTCTTGTGAACACTGTGCTGTAGTATATGTATGTCTTGTGAACACTGTGCTGTAGTATATGTATGTGTTGTGAACACTGTGCTGTAGAACATGTATGTGTTGTGAACATTGTGCTGTATGTAGTATATGTATGTGTTGTGAACACTGTGCTGTAGTACATGTATGTGTTGTGAACATTGTGCTGTATGTAGCATATGTATGTGTTGTGAACACTGTGCTGTAGTACATGTATGTGTTGTGAACACTGTGCTGTAGTACATGTATGTGTTGTGAACACTGTGCTGTAGTATATGTATGTGTTGTGAACACTGTGCTGTAGTATATGTATGTGTTGTGAACACTGTGCTGTAGTACATGTATGTGTTGTGAACACTGTGCTGTAGTATATGTATGTGTTGTGAACACTGTGCTGTAGTATATGTATGTGTTGTGAACACTGTGCTGTAGTACATGTATGTGTTGTGAACATTGTGCTGTATGTAGCATATGTATGTGTTGTGAACACTGTGCTGTAGTATATGTATGTGTTGTGAACACTGTGCTGTGGTATATGTATGTGTTGTGAACACTGTGCTGTAGTATATGTATGTGTTGTGAACACTGTGCTGTGGTATATGTATGTGTTGTGAACACTGTGCTGTAGTATATGTATGTGTTCTGAACACTGCGCTGGATTAAGGATATGTTGTGAACATTATACTGTGTTCTTCATGTGTTGTGAACTTTGTGCTGAGCTATGTTCCCCCCCCCCAAACATTGTGCAAAGCTACGTACGCGATGTAAACACTGTGCTGGACAGTGAACATGTTATGAACAATGACCTGTGGAATGTATGTGTTGTGAACATTGTGCTGCACTCTGTACATACAGTGAACATTGTGCTGTGCTATATGTGCTGTGAACATTCTGCCGTGCTACATGCTCGCTGTGAACAACATGCTGTGAACATTCTGCTGTTTTATGTATGTAATGTGAACACTGAGCAGTGCCCTGTATGTGTTATGAACATTGAGCTGTCGCTCTATAGGTGTTGTGAACATTGTGCTGTGTTACGCAAGTGTTGAGAACACTGAGCTGTGTTATGTGTGTGTTGTGAACACCGAGCTGCGCTCTGTATGTGTTGTGAACATTGAACGGTGCTACAAATGTATTGTGAACTTTGTACTGTGCTATGTACATTCTATGAACATTATGCTGGGCTATGTATGTATAGTAAATTATGCTGTATTGCATGTGTTGTGAACATTGTGCTGTGCAGTGGTTTGTATGTGATGTGAACATTGTGTTCTGATATGTGTGTGGTATAGTGCTGTATCATATATGTATTGTGAAGATTGTGCTGTGCTGTGCTTTGTATGTGTTGTGAAAATTGTGCTGTTATGTATGTGTTATGGACATTGTACAAAGGTGTACTTTGTATGTGTTGTGAACATTGAGCTGTGTTATATATGACTTGTGAGCATTGAACTGTGCTATATGTATGATTTGTGAACATTGAGCTGTGTTATATATGACTTGTGAGCATTGAACTGTGCTATATGTATGATTTGTGAACATTGAGCTGTGCTATGTACGAGTTGTGAACATTGAGATGTGCCATGAAAGTGTTGTGAACACTGTGCTGTCATGTATAAATTGTGAACCTTGAGCTGTGGTATGTATGTGTTCTGAACCTCGTGGTGTGTGTGTGGTGTGTGTGTGTGTGTGTGTGTGTGTGTGTGTGTGTGTGTGTGTGTGTGTGTGTGTGTGTGTGTGCGTGCGTGCGCGGGTGCACGACTGTGTGCACGCGCCTGTGCGTGTGTATACCTTGTGATATTTTCTATGTTCTGAACCTTTTCTATTTTTTCTCAGCTGTGATCTGTGCTCTATGTTGTGACTTTGTGCTATGTTTTGTGTAGTTGGCATTGCACAATGTCTTATTTTGTTAACCTAGTGCTGTGTTCTGTGGGAAGAATTTTCTGCTATGTTCTATGTTATGAACTGCTTGCTGTGTTCTATGTTGTGAACTGCTTGCTGTGTTCTATGTTGTGAACTGCTTGCTGTGTTCTATGTTGTGAACTGCTTGCTGTGTTCTACGTTGTGAACTGCTTGCTGTGTTCTACGTTGTGAACTGCCTGTTGTGTTCTATGTTGTGAACTGCCTGCTGTGTTCTATGTTGTGAACTGCTTGCTGTGTTTTATGTTGTGAACTGCTTGCTGTGTTCTATGTTGTGAACTGCTTGCTGTGTTCTATGTTGTGAACTGGCTTGCTGTGTTTACGTTGTGAACTGGCTTGCTGTGTTCTACGTTGTGAACTGCTTGCTGTGTTCTACGTTGTGAACTGCTTGCTGTGTTCTACGTTGTGAACTGCTTTCTGTGTTCTGTGTTGTGAACTGCTTGCTGTGTTCTACGTTGTGAACTGCTTGCTGTGATCTGTGTTGTGAACTGCTTGCTGTGTTCTATGTTGTGAACTGCTTGCTGTGTTCTACGTTGTGAACTGCTTGCTGTGTTCTGTGTTGTGAACTGCTTGCTGTGTTCTACGTTGTGAACTGCTTGCTGTGATCTGTGTTGTGAACTGCTTGCTGTGTTCTATGTTGTGAACTGCTTGCTGTGTTCTATGTTGTGAACTGCTTGCTGTGTTCTATGTTGTGAACTGCTTGCCGTGTTCTATGTTGTGAACTGCTTGCTGTGTTCTACGTTGTGAACTGCCTGCTGTGTTCTATGTTGTGAACTGCTTGCTGTGTTCTACGTTGTGAACTGCCTGCTGTGTTCTGTGTTGTGAACTGCTTGCTGTGTTCTATGTTATGAACTGCTTGCTGTGTTCTACGTTGTGAACTGCTTGCTGTGTTCTACGTTGTGAACTGCTTGCTGTGTTCTACATTGTGAACTGCTTGCTGTGTTCTATGTTATGAACTGCTTCCTGTGTTCTATGTTGTGATCTGCTTGCTGTGTTCTATGCAGTGAACTACTTGATCTGTTCTATGTTATGAACTGCTTGCTGTGTTCTATGTTGTGAACTGCTTGCTGTGTTCTGTGTTGTGAACTGCTTGCTGTGTTCTATGTTGTGAACTGCTTGCTGTGTTCTATGTTGTGAACTGCTTGCTGTGTTCTATGTTGTGAACTGCTTGCTGTGTTCTATGTTGTGAACTGCTTGCTGTGTTCTATGTTGTGAACTGCTTGCTGTGTTCTATGTTATGAGCTGCTTGCTGTGTTATGTGTTGTGAACTGCTTGCTGTGTTCTGTGTTGTGAACTGCTTGCTGTGTTCTGTGTTGTGAACTGCTTTCTGTGTTCTATGTTATGAACTGCTTGCTGTGTTCTATGTTGTGAACTGCTTGCTGTGTTCTATGTTGTGAACTGCTTGCTGTGTTCTATGTTGTGATCTGCTTGCTGTGTTCTGTTTTGTGAACTGCATGCTGTGTTCTATGTTATGAACTGCTTGCTGTGTTCTATGTTGTGAACTGCTTGCTGTGTTCTATGTTATGAACTGCTTGCTGTTTTCTATGTTGTGAACTGCTTGCTGTGTTCTATGTTGTGAACTGCTTGCTGTGTTCTATGTTATGAACTGCTTGCCGTGTTCTATGTTGTGAACTGCTTGCCGTGTTCTATGTTGTGATCTGCTTGCTGTGTTCTATGTTGTGATCTGCTTGCTGTGTTCTATGTTGTGATCTGTTTGCTGTGTTCTATGTTGTGAACCTTGTGCTATGTTCTGTGTTGTGAACTGCTTGCTAATTGACAAACCTTGTGCAGTTTCCCATGTTGTGAACCTTGTGCTGTATTTTCATCTTGTGAACCTTGTGCTATGTTCTATGTTGTGAACCTTGTGCTACGTTCTATGTTGTGAACCTTGTGCTATGTTCTGTTGTGAACCTTGTGCTGTGTTCTATGTTGTGAACCTTGAGCTTTGTTCTATCCTGTTAACCTTGTGCTATGTTCTATGTTGTGAACCTTGTGCTGTGTTCTATGTTGTGAACCTTGTGCTACGTTCTATGTTGTGAACCTTGAGCTATGTTCTATGCTGTGAACCTTGTGCTGTGTTCTATGTTGTGAACCTTGTGCTATGTTCTATGTTGTGAACCTTGTGCTATGTTCTATGTTGTGAACCTTGTGCTTTGTTCTATCCTGTTAACCTTGTGCTACGCTCTATGTTGTGAACCTTGAGTTTTGTTCTATCCTGTTAACCTTATGCTATGTTCTATGTTGTGAACCTTGAGTTTTGTTCTATCCTGTTAACCTTGTGCTGTGTTCTATGTTGTGAACCTTGAGCTTTGTTTTATCCTGTTAACCTTGTGCTATGTTCTATGTTGTGAACTGTGTGATGTGTTCTATGTTGTGAACCTTGTGCTATGTTCTGTGTTGTGAACTGCTTGCTAATTGACAAACCTTGTGCTGTTTCCCATGTTGTGAACCTTGTGCTGTATTTTCATCTTGTGAACCTTGTGCTATGTTCTATGTTGTGAACCTTGTGGTGTGTTCTATGGTGTGAACCTTGTGCTATGTTCTATGTTGTGAACCTTGAGCTTTGTTCTATCCTGTTAACCTTGTGCTGTGTTCTATGGTGTGAACCTTGTGCTATGTTCTATGTTGTGAACCTTGAGCTTTGTTCTATCCTGTTAACCTTGTGCTGTTTTCTATGTTGTGAACCTTGTGCTATGTTCTATGTTGTGAACCTTGTGCTACGTTCTATGTTGTGAACCTTGTGCTACGTTCTATGTTGTGAACCTTGTGCTGTGTTCCTATGTTGTGAACCTTGAGCTTTGTTCTATCCTGTTAACCTTGTGCTACGTTCTATGTTGTGAACCTTGAGTTTTGTTCTATCCTGTTAACCTTGTGCTATGTTCTATGTTGTGAACCTTGTGCCATGTTCTATGGTGTGAACCTTGTGCTATGTTCTATGTTGTGAACCTTGAGTTTTGTTCTATCCTGTTAACCTTGTGCAACGTTCTATGTTGTGAACCTTGAGCTATGTTCTATGTTGTGAACCTTGTGCTGTGTTCTATGTTGTGAACCTTGTGCTGTGTTCTATGTTGTGAACCTTGTACTATGTTCTATGTTGTGAACCTTGAGCTTTGTTCTATGCTGTTAACCTTGTGCTGTGTTCTATGTTGTGAACCTTGTGCTGTGTTCTATGTTGTGAACCTTGTGCTGTGTTCTATGTTGTGAACCTTGAGCTTTGTTCTATGCTGTTAACCTTGTGCTGTGTTCTATGTTGTGAACCTTGTGCTGTGTTCTATGTTGTGAACCTTGAGCTTTGTTCTATGCTGTTAACCTTGTGCTGTGTTCTATGTTGTGAACCTTGTGCTGTGTTCTATGTTGTGAACCTTGAGCTTTGTTCTATACTGTTAACCTTGTGCTGTGTTCTATGTTGTGAACCTTGAGTTTTGTTTTATCCTGTTAGCCTTGTGCTATGTTCTATGTTGTGAAACTTGAGTTTTGTTCTATGCTGTTAACCTTGTGCTATGTTCTATGTTGTGAACCTTGTGCTATGTTCTATGGTGTGAACCTTGTGCTACGTTCTATGTTGTGAACCTTGAGTTTTGTTCTATCCTGTTAACCTTGTGCTGTGTCTATGCTGTGAACCTTGTGCTACGTTCTATGTTGTGAACCTTGAGTTTTGTTCTATCCTGTTAACCTTGTGCTGTGTCTATGTTGTGAACCTTGTGCTACGTTCTATGTTGTGAACCTTGAGTTTTGTTCTATACTGTTCACCTTATGTTCTGCTCTATTTTGTGAACCTTGTGCTGTAGTCTATTTGATGAACGTTACATCTTAAGTGTGCTGCAAAATTGTGAACATTACCTGATGTTGTGCACATAATGTAAAAATATGCTCTGCTGCACATATGTTTCAAACATAACTTGCAGTTGCACCGCTGTGCTTTACATGTGTTATTCAAATTGTGGTGTATTGTATAAACATTCTGAAGTTTTTTTGTATTGTATTGTGTTGTGAACATTCTGATGAGCTACGTTTTTAATCCTTCATTGCACTGTTCAAGTGCACATTGTACTTCCTGTTACACATGCACAGGGAAAACTGTGCTGCTGTGTCGTGAACAGTGCTATGTGCTCCACTGTGCATGCGTTGTCATCCCTGCACTGTGTTGTGAACATTGTGCTGTACTGTGCATGTGTTGTGAACTTTGTGCTGTACTGTGCATGTGTTGTGAACATTGTGCTGTACTGTACATGTGTTGTGAACATTGTGCTGTACTGTACATGTGTTGTAAACATAGTGCTGTAGTGTGCATATGCTGTGGACATTGTGCTGAACTGCAAAATGTAGTGAACATTGTGTTCTATTGTAGATTGTACTTGTAAACATTGTGCCGTCGGTGCTGTACATGAGCTGTGAACATTGTGCCTTACTGCACACACGTTGTGAACTTTGTGCTGTGTTGTCCAGTGTTTTGAACATTGTGTTACATGTGTATGTGTTGTGAACATTGTACTGTATTGTATATATCTAGTGAATATAGTGCTGTACTGTACTGCACTGTGAACATTGTGCTGTATTGTATACAAGTTTCAAGCACTGCACTGCATTGTAATGTCTTGTGAACATTGTGCTATGTTGTACATATATTGTGAACACTGTGCACATTGTAATGTCTTGTGAACATTGTGCTATGCTGTACATATATTGTGAACACTGTGTAATCTTGTTGACATGTGTTGTGATCTTGCCGACATGTGTTGTGAATTTTGTGTTGCATTGTACATGTGCTTTGTATATTGTGCATGTGTCGTAAACATTGTGCTGTATTGTATATGTGTTGTGACCACCATGTTATACAGTACATATGCGGTGAACATTGTGCTGTACTGTACTTGTTCTGAACATTGTGTTATATTCTACAGTTGCTGTGAACCTTGTGCTGTATTGTGTAGAGCTTGTGTCATGAACATTATGCTCTGTTGCATTGTAAAACTTATTAATGTTCTGAGCATTGTGCTATGTAAGCAATGTGTCGTCATGTTGTGCATTGTTGTAAACACTAAGCTGTGTCACGTGTCATGTTTTGTAAGTTGTAAACTATCTGCTCTCTTCTCGTGCGTGTTGTGTAAACATATTATTTCTTTATTTGTTGTTCATTAGTTGTAACTTCTGTGTGCATGCAGTGAGCATTCCACAGGGTTCTACTTAGTTTCATTATGCAAGTAACATTGTTTTACACTGTGAATGTGCAAACACCATGCTGTATTATGTTGTGAATCATCGAGTGTGATGTCAATAATCAGCTCCATTTATTTCAATTAGGTTATTGTTACCATGTTTCATTTGTCTGTTAACAATGTTATGGGTACGGCATGTTGTGAACATAATTATTTGCTTTTTTTTTTCTTTTCAGGTGTCACTAACACTGTGCAGTGTCTTGAACAGTATGCACAAGTTGTAAACATTGTAATGTGAACAGTGTGATGCACCGTGAGCAGTATGCCATACTGTGTTGTGAGTACTGTGATCAGCTGTGCTGTGCTGAGTTGTGAACACTGTGGTATGTTTTGAATAGTGTGACACACTCTTTGTGAACACTGTAGTGTGTTTTGAATAGTGTGACACACTGTGTTGTGAACACTGAAGTGTGTTTTGAATAGTGTGACACACTGCGTTGTGAACACTGTAGTGTGTTGTGAATAGTGTGACACACTGCGTTGTGAACACTGTAGTGTGTTTTGAATAGAGTGTGACACACTGCGTTGTGAACACTGTAGTGTGTTTTGAATAGTGTGACACACTGCGTTGTGAACACTGTAGTGTGTTTTGAATAGTGTAACACACTGCGTTGTGAACACTGTAGTGTGTTTTGAATAGTGTGACACACTGCGTTGTGAACACTGTAGTGTGTTTTGAATAGTGTGACACACTGCGTTGTGAACACTGTAGTGTGTTTTGAATAGTGTGACACACTGCGTTGTGAACACTGTAGTGTGTTTTGAATAGTGTGACACACTGCGTTGTGAACACTGTAGTGTGTTTTGAATAGTGTGACACACTGCGTTGTGAACACTGTAGTGTGTTTTGAATAGTGTGACACACTGCGTTGTGAACACTGTAGTGTGTTTGAATAGTGTGACACACTGCGTTGTGAACACTGTAGTGTGTTTTGAATAGTGTGACACACTGTGTGTGAACACTGTAGTGTGTTTGAATAGTGTGACACACTGTGTTGTGAACACTGTAGTGTGTTTTGAATAGTGTGACACACTGTGTGTGAACACTGTAGTGTGTTGTGAATAGTGTGACACACTGTATTGTGAACACTGTAGTGTGTTTTGAATAGTGTGACACACTAGTGTTGTGAACACTGTAGTGTGTTTTGAATAGTGTGACACACTGTGTTGTGAACACTGTAGTGTGTTTTGAATAGTGTGACACACTGCGTTGTGAACACTGTAGTGTGTTTTGAATAGTGTGACACACTGCGTTGTGAACACTGTAGTGTGTTTTGAATAGTGTGACACACTGCGTTGTGAACACTGTAGTGTGTTTTGAATAGTGTGACACACTGTGTTGTGAACACTGTAGTGTGTTTTGAATAGTGTGACACCCTGTGTTGTGAACACTGTAGTGTGTTTTGAATAGTGTGACACACTGTGTTGTGAACACTGCGATTTGTTCTGAACAAAGCACCACAAACATCAAGAACATTGTTATATCTTGCAAGTATTGCATCACACTGTATTTTGAACATTGTGCCACATTGTGCTGTCGACAATGTGTTATATTGAGAAGATTGTGCTTTATTGTGTTGTAAATATTGTGACATGTAAAGTGGAGAGAGAACACTCTGTGATGTGTGCTGTGAGCATTGTGCAGTGTTGTAAAAATATTGTACCATATTGTGTTGAAACGACTGTAATTTGTTGTGAGCGCTGCGCCATACCTTATGAGCACTGTGCTGTGTTGTGAGCACTGTGATATGTCATGAACATTGTGCAGCTTTGTGAACACTGTGATGTTGTGAACATTGCTCTGTGTTGTGAGCACTGTGATATGTCATGAACATTGTGCAGCTTTGTGAACACTGTGATGTTGTGAACATTGCTCTGTGTTGCGAGCACTGTGATATGTCATGAACATTGTGCAGCTTTGTGAACACTGTGATGTTGTGAACATTGCTCTGTGTTGTGGGCATTGTGATATGTTGTGAACATTGTGCAGTTTTGTGAACACTGATGTTGTGAACATTGTGCAGTTTTGTGAACACTGTAATGTTGTGAACATTGCTCTGTGTTGCGAGCACTGTGATATGTTGTGAACATTGTGCAGTTTTGTGAACACTGTGATGTTGTGAACATTGCTCTGTGTTGTGAGCACTGTGATATGTTGTGAACATTGTGCAGTTTTGTGAACACTGTAATGTTGTGAACATTGCTCTGTGTTGTGAGCAATGTGATATGTCATGAACATTGTGCAGTTTTGTGAACACTGTAATGTTGTGAACATTGCTCTGTGTTGTGAGCACTGTGATATGTCATGAACATTGTGCAGTTTTGTGAACACTGTGATGTTGTGAACATTGCTCTGTGTTGTGAGCACTGTGATATGTCATGAACATTGTGCAGTTTTGTGAACACTGTAATGTTGTGAACAATGCACTTTGTTGTGAGCATTGTGATATGTTGTGAACATTGTGCACTTTTGTGAACACTGTGATGTTGTGAACATTGCTCTGTGTTGTGAGCACTGTGATATGTTGTGAACATTGTGCAGTTTTGTGAACACTGTGATGTTGTGAACATTGCTCTGTGTTGTGAGCATTGTGATACGCTGTGAACACTGTGCTGTGTAGTGAACATTGGGATATGTTGTGAACATTGCTCTGTGTTGTGAGCATTGTGATATGTTGTAAACATTGCTACATGTTGTGAACATTGTAATATGTTGTGAACACTGTGATATGTTGTGAACATTGCGATATGTTGTGAACATTGTTACATGTTGTGAACATTGTGCCATGCTGTGAGCACTGTGATATGCTGTGAACATTGTGCCATGTTCTGAGCACTGTGATATGCTATGAACATTGTGCCATGCTGTGATATGCTGTGAACATTGTGCCATGCTGTGAGCACTGTGATATGCTATGAACATTGTGCCATGCTGTGATATGCTGTGAACATTGTGCCATGCTGTGAGCACTGTGATATGCTGTGAACATTGTGCCATGTTGTGAGCACTGTGATATGCTGTGAACATTGTGCCATGTTGTGAGCACTGTGATATGCTGTGAACATTTGCTGTGAACATTGTAGTGTGAGCACTGTGATATGCTGTGAACATTGTGCCATGCTGTGATATGCTGTGAACATTGTGCCATGTTGTGAGCACTGTGATATCATATGCTGTGAACATTGTGCCATGCTGTGATATGCTGTGAACATTGTGCCATGTTGTGAGCACTGTGATATGCTGTGAACATTGTGCCATGCTGTGATATGCTGTGAACATTGTGCCATGTTGTGAGCACTGTGATATGCTGTGAACATTGTGCCATGCTGTGATATGCTGTGAATATTGTGCCATGCTGTGATATGCTGTGAACATTGTGCCATGCTGTGATATGCTGTGAACATTTTGCCATGCTGTGATATGCTGTGAACATTGTGCCATGCTGTGAGCGCTTCAGTTCAGTTCAGTTCAGTGGTTTATTTAATGTCTTTTTCATCGCCAGATGATATTAGACACTTATTTTAAAAATATAAAAAAATATAAAAAAAAGACAAAAAACTCCACACTTAATTTATCATCCACGTGAGTACTTTCAACCCACGTCTGATATGTGCATGCTTACATAAGTGAAATACCCTAGTATTGATCTTTATAAAAAATTTTGCAACCGCTGACTGCGAAATAACCATGGCAATTTCAGCAACATGGGAACCATTTAAGACAGTACTAACATTACCAAAGTTTGTCATCTCAATACCTTTCTCCTGATAGAGCGTGGTCAACACTGAGCATTCAAATAAAAGATGATGTACAGAAATGTTTTCTCTGCAGACACAAGTAATACCATGAGAATATTTAGTGTTCCAAGTATTCAGCCTTAACTTATGAATTAATCTGACAATGTGCCTGGGACACGATGGTAAACTAGACATTTTTTCACTTAAATTCTTCTTATGTATATATTTTTCCATGATTTGGATTAATTCACAAGCGGATAAATCTAAGGACTGTTTAATAAATTTTCAGCATTTCTATTTGCTCCTTCTTTTGCAAGACTGTCTGCTATTTCATTCCACTTTATACCACAGTGAGATGGGACCCAACAAAAATCAATTCTTATGCCTAGAGTTATGACACAATGCAGTAGATGTTTTATTTCAAAAAGCAAATCTTTTCTAGCTTTGCAGTCCCAACGCTCTAGTGATTGTAAAACAGATTTGGAATCAACACAAAGTAAAATTTCATAGAAAGCAATTGGTGTATCACATATGCAAGTCAACGCCTTCAGTATTGCATATAATTCTGAGGTATAGATTGAAAACCCCTTTCCTAAATAATATGATTTCCTGACATTTAAAGTTGGTATAATAAAGCCAGAACCACAGTCAGAGGATTCCATTACAGACCCATCTGTAAACACTTTTAAATGATTTGGATAGCTGTTTTCTAAATGTTCACGAACTTCAGTTGTTAAAATATTTACATTATCAGTTTTCTTTATCGAAGTGTATTTGTAATCAAAAGAAGCATTTAGGTGCTCCCAAGGAGGCATTGTAGGTACCGCAGGAAATTCTGGTATATCAGTAATTTCAATATTACAATGTGACATAAAGTCAGATGTGTAGTTTCTAATTGGTTGAATATGTGACATGTTTTTAGACCTCTTAGGAAAATCCTTACTGGAATCCATCAGTATTTCTTCAGTAACTGAATTTTCAACAGAAAGACTTCTGACAATATATTTGGATCCAATATTCGTTTCTCATTTAGTGGTAAATATTTGTTTCTTATAACATCTATATGTTTGTATGAACGGGACTCCCTGAACTAATTTCATTGGCCTTACTGTCTAAGTTTGCAATCTATTCAAAAGAGAAATAGGCGAGCAGAGAAATACACTTCTGCCATATGTCAATTTTGATCGGACTAAAAGATGTATAATGTAAAAGGGTACACAGTCCTGACCCCATGGTTGACAACATATAATTTAAAACGTTTAATCTTTCTTGTTTTAATCAATCAATGTGTTTTTATCAGCTGGTTAAAAATAGCCAGGAACTAACTTTTGTTTATATTCAGAATCAGAACATTGTGCCATGCTGTGAGCATGTGATATTCTGTGAACATTGTGCCATGTGTGAGCACTGTGATATGCTGTGAACATTGTGCCATGTTGTGAGCACTGTGATATGTTGAACATTGTGCCATGCTGTGAGCACTGTGATATGCTGTGAACATTGTGCATGCTGTGATATGCTGTGAGCATTGCGACATGTTGTGAACATTGTGCCATGCTGTGAGCTCTGGTATGTTGTGAACATTGTGCCATGCTGTGAGCACTGGTATGTGCCATGCTGTGAGCACTGGTATGTTGTGAACATTGTGCCATGCTGTGAGCACTGGTATGTTGTGAACATTGTGCCAGAGCTGTGAGCACTGGTATGTTGTGAACATTGTGCCATGTTGTGAATACTGGTATGTTGTGAACATTGTGCCATGCTGTGAGCACTGGTATGTTGTGAACATTGTGCCATGCTGTGAGCTCTGGTATGTTGTGAACATTGTGCCATGTTGTGAATACTGGTATGTTGTGAACATTGTGCCATGCTGTGAGCACTGGTATGCTGTGAACATTGTGCCATGCTGTGAGTCTGGTATGTTGTGAACATTGTGCCATGCTGTGAGCACTGGTATGTGACATGTGCCTGCTGTGAGCACTGGTATGTTGTGAACATTGTGCCATGCTGTGAGCACTGGTATGTTGTGAACATTGTGCCATGCTGTGAGCACTGGTATGTTGTGAACATTGTGCCTGACTGTGAGCACTGGTATGTTGTGAACATTGTGCCATGTTGTGAAGACTGGTATGTTGTGAACATTGTGCCATGCTGTGAGCACTGGTATGTTGTGAACATTGTGCCATGCTGTGAGCACTGGTATGTTGTGAACATTGTGCCATGCTGTGAGCACTGGTATGTTGTGAACATTGTGCCATGTTGTGAACATTGTGCCATGCTGTGAGCACTGGTATGTTGTGAACATTGTGCCATAGCTGTATGTTGTAACATTGTGCCATGCTGTGAGCACTGGTATGTTGTGAACATTGTGCCATGCTGTGAGCACTGGTATGTTGTGAACATTGTGCCATGCTGTGAGCACTGTATGTTGTGAACATTGTGCCATGCTGTGAGCACTGGTATGTGAACATTGTGCCATGCTGTGAGCACTGCTATGTTGTGAACATTGTGCCATGTTGTGATCACTGTATGTTGTGAACATTGTGCCATGCTGTGAGCACTGGTATGTTGTGAACATTGTGCCATGCTGTGAGCACTGGTATGTTGTGAACATTGTGCCATGTTGTGAACTGTATGTTGTGAACATTGTGCCATGCAGTGAGCACTGGTATGTTGTGAACTATTGTGCCATGTTGTGAATACTGTATGTTGTGAACATTGTGCCATGCTGTGAGCACTGGTATGTTGTGAACATTGTGCCATGTTGTGAACACTGGTATGCTGTGAACATTGTGCCATGTTGTGAACACTGGTATGCTGTGAACATTGTGCCATGTTGTGAACACTGGTATGCTGTGAACATTGTGCCATGTTGTGAACACTGTGCCATGCAGTGAGCACTGGTATGTTGTGAACATTGTGCCATGTTGTGAACACTGGTGTGCTGTGAACATTGTGCCATGTTGTGAACACTGGTGTGCTGTGAACATTGTGCCATATTGTGAACACTGCCACATTCTGAACATTGTGCCATGCTGTGAGCATTGTGATATGATGTGAAACATTGTGCCATGCTGTGAGCACTGATAAGTTGTGAACACTGTGCCATATTGTGTTGTGAGAACTGTGATAAGTTGTGAACACTGTGCCATATTGTGTTGTGAGAACTGTGATAAGTTGTGAACACTGTACCATATTGTGTAGTGAGAACTGTGATATGTTGTGAACATTGTGCCATATTGTGTTGTGAGAACTGTGATATGTTGTGAACATTGTGCCATATTGTGTTGTGAAGAACTGTGATATGTTGTGAACATTGTGCCATATTGTGTTGTAAGAACTGTGATATGTTGTGAACATTGTGCCATATTGTGTTGTGAGATCTGTGATATGGTGAACATTGTGCCATATTGTGTTGTGAGAACTGTGATATGTTGTGAACATTGTGCCATATTGTGTTGTGAGAACTTGATATGTTGTGAACATTGTGCCATATTGTGTTGTGAGAACTGTGATATGTTGTGAACATTGTGCCATACTGTGTTGTGAGAACTGTGATATCTGTGAACATTGTGCCATATTGTGTTGTGAGAACTGTGATATGTTGTGAATTTGTGCCATATTGTGTTGTGAGAACTGATATGTTGTGAACATTGTGCCATATTGTGTTGTGAGAACTGTGATGTGTTGTGAACATTGTGCCATATGTGTTGTGAGAACTGATATGTTGTGAACATTGTGCCATATGTGTTGTGAGAACTGATATGTTGTGAACATTGTGCCATATTGTGTTGTGAGAACTGATATGTTGTGAACATTGTGCCATATTGTGTTGTGAACTGATATGTTGTGAACATTGTGCCATATTGTGTTGCAGAACTGTGATTGTTGTGAACATTGTGCCATATTGTGTTGTGAGAACTGTGATGTGTTGTGAACATTGTGCCATATTGTGTTGTGAGAACTGTGATGTGTTGTGAACATTGTGCCATATTGTGTTGTAGAACTGATATGTTGTGAACATTGTGCCATATTGTGTTGTGAGAACTGGATATGTTGTGGACATTGTGCCAACTGTGTTGTGAGAACTGTATGTTGTGAACATTGTGCCATATTGTGTTGTGAGAACTGTGATGTGTTGTGAACATTGTGCCATATTGTGTTGTGAGAACTGTGATATGTTGTGAACATTGTGCCATATTGTGTTGTGAGAACTGATATGTTGTGAACATTGTGCCATATTGTGTTGTGAGAACTGATATGTTGTGAACATTGTGCCATATTGTGTTGTGAGAAATGATATGCTATGAACATTGTGCCATATTGTGTTGTGAGAACTGATATGCTGTGAACACTGTGCCATACTGTGTTGTGAGAACTGTGATATGTTGTGAACATTGTGCCATATTGTGTTGTGGGCATTGTGATATGTTGTGAACATTGTGCCATATTGTGTTGTGGGCATTGTGATATGTTGTGAACATCGTGCCATATTGTGTTGTGGGCATTGTGATATGTTGTGAACATTGTGCCATATTGTGTTGTGGGCATTGTGATATGTTGTGAACATTGTGCCATATTGTGTTGTGGGCATTGTGATATGTTGTGAACATCGTGCCATATTGTGTTGTAAGAATTGTGATTTGTTGTGAACAATGTGCCAAATTGTGTTGTGAGAACTGATATGTTGTGAACATTGTTCCACATTGTGTTGTGGGCATTGTGATATGTTGTGAACATTGTGCCATATTGTGTTGTGGGCATTGTGATATGTTGTGAACATCGTGCCATATTGTGTTGTAAGAATTGTGATTTGTTGTGAACATTGTGCCAAATTGTGTTGTGAGAACTGATATGTTGTGAACATTGTGCCATATTGTGTTGTGGGCATTGTGATATGTTGTGAACATTGTGCCATATTGTGTTGTGGCCATTGTGATATGTTGTGAACATTGTGCCAAATTGTGTTGTGAGAACTGATATGTTGTGAACATTATGCCATATTGTGTTGTGGCCATTGTGATATGTTGTGAACATTGTGCCAAACTGTGTTGTAAGAACTGATATGTTGTGAACATTGTGCCATATTGTGTTGTGGGCATTGTGATATGTTGTGAACATTGTGCCAAACAGTGTTGTGAGAACTAATATGTTGTGAACATTGTGCCATATTGTGCTGTGGGCATTGTGATATGTTGTGAACAATGTGCCATATTGTGTTGTGGGCATTGTGATATGTTGTGAACATTGTGCCATATTGTGTTGTGAGAATTGTGATATGTTGTGAACATTGTGCCATATTGTGTTGTGAGAACTGATATGTTGTGAACATTGTGCCATATTGTGTTGTGAGAATTGCGATATGTTGTGAACATTGTGCCATATTGTGTTGTGAGAACTGATATGTTGTGAACATTGTGCCATATTGTGTTGTGGGCATTGTGATGTTGTGATCATTGTGCCATATTGTGTTGTGGGCATTGTGATATGTTGTGAACATTGTGCCATATTGTGTTGTGGGCATTGTGATATGTTGTGAACATTGTGCCATATTGTGTTGTGAGAATTGTGATATGTTGTGAACATTGTGCCACATTGTGTTGATGAGAACTTATATGTTGTGAACATTGTGCCATATTGTGTTGTGGGCCATATTGTGTTGTGGGCATTGTGATATGTTGTGAACATTGTGCCATATTGTGTTGTGAGAATTGTGATATGTTGTGAACATTGTGCCATATTGTGTTGTGAACATTGTGCCATATTGTGTTGTGGACATTGTGATACGTTGTGAACATTGTCCCAAATTGTGTTGTGGGCATTGTGATATGTTGTGAACATTGTGCCATATTGTGTTGTGAACATTGTCCCATATTGTGTTGTGGGCATTGTGATATGTTGTGAACATTGTGCCATATTGCATTGTAATCATTCTATTAGATTATGAACATTGTGCCAAATTGTGTTGTGAGCATTCTGATTTGTTGTGAGAACTGTCACATTGTTTAGTGAGCACTGTGATAAGTTGTGAACATTGTGCTAAACTGCGTTGTGTGCATTATGATACGTTCTGAACATTGCCCCATAGTGTGTTTTGAACACTGTGCCATATTGTCTTATAATCATTGTATGTTTTTAACATTGTGCCACATTGTGCTGTGAACACTGATGTATTGTGAACATTGTGCCATATTGTTTTGTAAACATTATACGCTGTGAACATTGTGCCATACTGTGCTATGAGCATTGTTATATGTTGTACTCATTGTGCTGTATTGTGTTGTGGGCATCGTTATAAGATGTGAACATGGTGTCATATTCTGATGCGGGAACTGATATGTTTTGAACATTGCGATGTCTTTTGAACATTGTGATGGGCTGATAGCACTATAATGTGTTCTGAACACTGCAATATGTTGTGAACATTAATATGTTATGAACACTATGATGTCATGTGATCTTTGTGATGTATCAAGAATGCTGTGTTGTAAATATTGTTACATATTGTGATGGTTGCCCCTAATTGCATTGTGAACAGCACATGTGGCATGTGAACGAGTCATGAACACTGCACAGTGTTGTGTTGCATGTGTGTGAACAGTGCGCCATATTGTGTCATGAACACTGCGCAGTGTTGTGTTGCATGTGTGTGAACAGTGGCGCATATTGTGTCATGAACACTGCGCAGTGTTGTGTTGCATGTGTGTGAACAGTGCGCCATATTGTGTCATGAACACTGCGCAGTGTTGTGTTGCATGTGTGTGAACAGTGCGCCACATTGTGTCATGAACACTGCGCAGTGTTGTGTTGCATGTGTGTGAACAGTGCGCCATATTGTGTCATGAACACTGCGCAGTGTTGTGTTGCATGTGTGTGAACAGTGCGCCATATTGTGTCATGAACACTGCGCAGTGTTGTGTTGCATGTGTGTGAACAGTGCGCCATATTGTGTCATGAACACTGCGCAGTGTTGTGTTTGCATGTGTGTGAACAGTGCGCCATATTGTGTCATGAACACTAAGGTTATGCCTGTAAATACTGTGAACACTAAGATTGCTCTTGAACATTATGCTTTCCTGGATATTACATTGTGCATTGACATGTTATGAACATTAAAATGTACAGAACTTTAGTTTTCATTTGATTTTATTCAACCATTGCATGTAGTGCACATCTTCATTCCTTAACAAATATGCCATGTTGTCTGTGTGTTTCTACATACTGTGTTGTCTGTGTGTTTCTACATACTGTGTTGTCTGTGTGTTTCTACATACTGTGCAGTGCTGAAAAACATTCTGTGTGTTCTGTGCTGTCAACTTTATGATGACCGTGTGCTATGCTGTGTACTGATTCTGTCCTGTTAACTACAGTTTTTCTTTTTTATTCACTTAATGTACCTGCAACTGTTCTCATTTAAAATGCAAGGATGGACCATCAATTCCCTTTGAATAATTCACACATATAAAACTACTGTCTTTGTGAAATGTCATCAAATGAAACTTTCGATCCATGAAGCTCAATATCTAAGTTTTTAAAAAAAAGATGGATATGAATTTTGCTGTCCAACTATCAAACAGTATGGATTTCAAATAAACTTTCTGTTTTGAAATACATGCAGGAAACGTGTCTCGGAAAAGCATGTGATGGACGTTTTCATGAGATGTGCGTTCACAGACGGCTAAAATTTGCAATCTGTGTATATGCATGAATGAAACTTGTGAATTTATACATGGGTTAAGTTAAGTATTTTTTGTTTTGAAAAAAAAAGAGAAAAAAATGCAAGGATGAGTTTTGTCTGTGTAATATAAATGCACAGATGAATTAAACTTGTAATTTTCATGCATGGATGACACTTGTATAATAATTGGCAGGGATGGAAGTTTCTTGTCATGTCATGTATCACATGCAAAACACTATTGTAATTGTTGCTTTTTATAAATCATGCACGCATGAAACATCACATCCTAATGATAAAGCATAAATCAAACATGTTCTCTCAGCCAAGTTCAAAGCATGAATGAAACCAGCATTTGTGGAAAAGTATCCTTGGATGGAGCTGTATTTGCGAATAAAACTTGACAGTATTCTTCTGAAATGCATGGATGTGGCTATGCTAATCCATGAATCAAACAGTTTGTCACTGTAAATGCCAAGATGAAAATGTTTTGTGTAAATGGTAAAGCATAATGAAAATTGCACATGAATAAATAAACGTTTGGTTTCTATGAACAACAGTCCAGGTTTACTCCTGCCTCTCTCACACAGTTCCAACTCCTCGTGTTTCCACAGATCTACTCACATAGAAATATTGCAAATGGAGGAAAAGTTGAAAAAGAGAGACAGACAGAGGGGGGGGGGGGGGGGGGGGGGGGTGGAGAGACGGGGGGTGGGGCATGGGGGGAGACTAAGAAAGGTACGGGGCAGGGGATTAAACTATGCAAATCGTCGCATACATTATACAAATAGGCCAATCCCTGTGTGTTCATCGTGTATTCAATGCACGAGAGCTAAGAGGAGTGTGTGTGCAGTAGTTCCACCGCCCATTGTGAGCGGCGGCCCCATGCCGTCAGTGGGGTGCTCCACCGGCTGGGTGGACAGCCCCGCGGGGCACCACGGCACCACCGGACCGGCAACATCTCTCTTCCATTGCCTGCCAGCCGCTCGGTTTGGCAGATCAATAATTGATCTGTCACACTATCCTGCCGCTTGTTTGTTTGATTTTGAGGTGGGTGGGAGGTGGGAGGGGAGAAAGAGAGAGAGAGAGGGGAGAGAGAGGAGAGAGAAAAGAGGAGGGGAGAGGGGAAAGTAGAGAGAGGGAGAGGAGAGAGGAGAGAGAGAAGAGAAAGACAGACAGAGAGAGAGACAGAGATAGAGAAATAAGGATGGAGATAAATACGGATGGAGATAAAGGGGGAAGACTGAATGAAATGAAGAGGGGACACGAGGAGAAGAGGAGGCAGAGAGAGAGAGAGAGAGAGAGAGAGAGAGAGAGAGAGGAGAGAGAGAGAGAGAGAAAGAGAGAGAGAGAGGGAGAGGGGAAAATGGAGATAAAGGACAGGGGGAAATGAGAGAGAATGAAAGGGGGGAAGGGGGAAAGAAAGACATGGAGAGAGGGGAGAAGGAGAGAGGAAATTGGGATGGAGATAGAGAAGGGGGAGACTGAGAGAGAATGAAAGGGGGGGGGGAGGGAGAGAGAGAGAGAGAGAAAGAGAAAGAGAGAGAGAGAGAGACAGGAAAGAGGAATAGGGAGGAGGAAAAAGGGAAGGGGAGACGGGAAAAGAGAATGAAAGAGGGGGAGGAGAGAGAGAGAGAGAGAGAGAGAGAGAGAGGGGAGAGAGAGGGGAGAGGGGAGAGAGAGAGAGAGACAGACAGCCAGACAGGAGTCTGAATGAGAGAGGAACTGGAGGAAGGGAAAGGAAAGGCAGTTCAGCTGTCAGAAGGCCAACAATCTTTGGTGTCAAGAAAAAAAAGGGTGTGGAGATACACAGGAGAATGAAGGCAGCGAGAGACAGCTGGCTAAGAGAGACAGAGACAGACACAGGATAAGAGACAGAGAGCAAATGGCCAAAACGAGACCGACTGAGAGAAGAAAAGATGGAGAAGTAATTTCTTATTCTATTTCTACAGGTGTTTTTTGCGGGGGTTTTTTATTTTATTTTAAAGAGAACAGAAAAAAGTTTCAAGCCATTTTCGATCAATTGTTCAATGCTAAAGAACTACTCACTTCTATGAAAGATGAACAAACCCTATCTAATTACTTCTAAAAGTAAACGTAACAGTTTTTTTCCAAAGCGTCTGTACTATAGACTTTTAAAAAGATAATCTGAAGACGCGTTCATAGTCCACAAAAACCATCAACAGTGAAAGCTGCAGTCTATCTACTCAAAGTAAGCTTCTGAGGTTACCTAGTATGGTTCAAAAGTTTTGCTCACCAGTGAAACACCCCTTTTCGGGCAATGTGCGATTGAAGTTGGTTTGTTAATTTATGTGTATGAGACCGACACCTTCATGTGTAAGCCATGAATGAAGCTGTTTGTACTGAAAGGCATACTGCATGTACTTGCTTGCCTCTGAAGCTTCGATGGGCTTGGTGATCTCTGTTACTTATTTCACGGATGCAATTCATCTGATTCATGACCCTGGATGACACAGGCCTTAAAATTATTTATCATTTCTTCTTTTATCTCTGGATTGCACTGGCCTTCATATCATTTATCATTTCTTCTTTTATCTCTGGATTGCACTGGGCCCTTTATATCATTTATCATTTCTTCTTTTATCTCTGGATTGCACTGGCCTTCATATCATTTATCATTTCTTCTTTTATCTCTGGATGACACAGGCCTTCATATCATTTATCATTCTTCTTTTATCTCTGGGTGACACTGGCCTTCAACATTTATCATTTCTTCTTTTATCTTGGGTGAACAGGCCTTCATATCATTTAACATTCTTCTTTTATCTCTGGATGACACTGGCCTTCATATCATTTATCATTTCTTCTTTTATCTCTGGATTGCACTGGCCCTTTATATCATTTATCATTTTTTTCTTTTATCTCTGGATGACACAGGCCTTCATATCATTTATCATTTTTCTTTTATCTCTGGATTGCATGGCCTTCATATCATTTATCATTTCTTCTTTTATCTCTGGATGACACAGGCCTTCATATCATTTATCATTTCTTCTTTTATTCTGGATGACACTGGCCTTCATATCATTTATCATTTCTTCTTTTATCTCTGGATTGCACAGGCCTTCATATCATTTATCATTTCTTCTTTTTTCTCTGGATTGCCTGGCCTTCATATCATTTATCATTTCTTCTTTTATCTCTGGATTGCAAATGGCCTTCATATCATTTATCATTTTTTTTTTATCTCTGGGTTGCACTGGCCTTCAATCATTTATCATTTCTTCTTTTATCTCTGGATTGCACGGCCCTTTATATCATTTATCATTTCTTCTTTTTCTCTGGATTGCACTGGCCTTCATATATTTATCATTTCTTCATTCATTTCATTCTTTATCGGCTAATTGCCTTGTTAAACAGACTCTATAGATTCAAACCTTATCGGCTAATTGCCTTGTAGCAGACTCTATGATTCAAAAACCCTTAAACGGCTAATTGCCTTGTAGCCGACTCTATAGATTCAAACCTTATCGGCTAATTGCCTTGTAGCAGACTCTATAGATTCAAACCTTATCGGCTAATTGCCTTGTAGCAGACTCTTATTGATTCAAACCTTATCGGCTAATTGCCTTGGGAGCAGACTCTAAGATTCAAACCTGAAATCGGCCACAGTCTAGATCTCTTTTTTTTTTTTTTAACTGATAAACACTAGAAAACCACCTAATCAAATTCCCCTTTCCCAACTCCGAAACAGGGAAAGTCAAATTTTTAAAAACCAATTTACTACTATCCAAAATTTCAAACCCCCCTCCCATCTTTCACACCCACTGCAATGCCATTCCATTCTGTGGAGGGGGGGAAAAGGGAAGGGAGGGGGAGACAGGGAGCCTGGTGTTGGCTTTCACAGCAAAGAGTACACAGGAGTGGTCAGCATGGAAAGGGGGTGTGTGTGGTGTGGAAATGCTTTAATTGCATCTGTGTGTGTGTTGTGTGTGTGTGGTGTGTGTGTGTGTGTGTGTGTGTGTGTGGTGTGTGTGTATGTGTGTGTGTGTGTGTGTGTGTGTGTATGAGTGTGTGTTGTGTGTGTGTGTGTGTGTGTGTGTGTGTGTGTTGTGTGCGAGTGTGTGGAGTGAGTGGTGTGTGTGTGGTTGTGTTGTGTGTGTGTGTGTGTGTGTGTGTGTGTGTGAGAGAGAGAGAGAGGAAGAGAGGAGAGAAGAGAGAGAGGTGTGTGCGTGCGTGCGTGCGTGCATGCGTGCGTGCGTGTGTGTGTGATGTGTGCCTGCGTGCGCATACATGCGTACCTAGTGCGTGTGTGTATGTGAGAGACAGAGACAGATGGACAGACGAGATAGAGATAGACACATAGAGAGAGAGGTGGTGGATGTGTGTGTTTTGTGTGTACGTGGTCAGTAGGATGTGGGGGGAGGGTGCATGGGGGAAAGGGCCGGGGGAGGGAGAGGGGGGGGGGGGGGGGGCATGATTCAGTAACGCACCGGCTCCACTCCTTCTGCTTCACTCAGTATCGTTGTAACGCCCAGATGACCAACCACACATGACCCTCACTAGATCCTCCGTCACCACTCAGCACCACAGGGGGGGGGGGGGGGGGGAGAAAAAAATTCGACCACAATAATAAGAAAAAAATTCTCACCACCAATAATAAGAAAAAAAAACCCACCAAACAAAAATTATATAAAAAATTAAAAAGAAATGATAGGGAAGAGGAAGAAGATAAGATAGGGGGGGGGGGGTGGGGAGAAGGGAATGGGAACAAAGGCTGAAGCCCCCCTGCTTTCCCTCCCTCCTACACCCACTCCCCCCTCCCACAAAAAAAAAAATGAGGCGGGGAAACGACCAGGGTGGGAGAAAAACAAAACCTAGAATGATTTGCTGACTGACCTCCGTTGAAAAGGGGGGAA
>CM031609.1:4993617-4998617 GCA_018398815.1 Conus ventricosus | reverse complement strand
CATGTATGTGTGCATGTCTCCTCCACTTCCCCCTATTTCAACATGCAACAATAATACATCAAAGTATAAACGAGTGCATTCAACTGGAACTATGGTCAGTTTGACCTATTCTTCCACTCCAACTCATCAGACCAGGTAATTTTTTGCTTTCTTCCACTCATTTGTTTTGCTCTTGTCAGGGAGAGATAAAAACAGATTGAAGTGTATGTGAGGGAGGGAGTCAACAAGAGTAAGGCTGAAAGACAGGAGCCTGCAAAAGAGAGAAAGCAGAGGATAAAAGCATGGGAGCTGAACACACTTTTTTCATGTGCATGGATTTTAGGCTAGAAGCGTTCATTTAGAAACAGGGAGGGGTGGGGGGGGGGGGGCTAACAATTTTTTTTGTCTGTTCCCCCACCAACTGGATGATGGCAACCTCCTCTCCTACGCTGGCTGCTACTGACTTCGTTCTCAACCCAAGAGATTACAACCAATCGCTATCTTCACATTCTTCCCTTATGGCGCGCCCTTAGATCTAGGTCTAGTTGATGAACCAGTCCCACCACCATCCTCTCCCCCTCGCCCCGGCCCCTCGCCTGGCCCTGTGTGTAAAACGGGGCTCGCCCTTGTGTGTAAACTGGGGCTCGCCGGGATGAGGAAGGACCTGTCAGCAGCAGCCAGCCAGAAGACGAGGCAGAGACGAAAGACTGCAACAAGAGAAGAGCTTGAGGAAGAGGCCACTTACTTCATCTGTTTGACGATGGTGCTTTTCCCACTCTCCCGGCACCTGCAACAGACGCAAACAGAAGGCAAGTCTTCATGAGCCTAGCCTAGTATCTTTGATCAAGGCCAGTGGCAAGACAAGCATATTAGTACGCTGATTGCGTTCGCAATCAAGGTTTAACCACCTGGAAAACCACGGCTGGCTGGCTATTTGCGCAGAAAGAAAGCTAAGAACGTGTTGGAAAAGATAAGGAACGGTTACAAACGGTTTAATTGGTGTTTAATGACGTCCACAGCGACAATGATGCGGCATTGTGTCGTCTGTCAGATATCCAAGATGGCGGCCGCATAATAACAATTCGTTACTAAAATTACAGTGATTATGTTTTCCGGTGAAACGGGCGGACATGGACAACAGCATGCGGCGGCTGCAGTACATCCTTTCCAGTACTTACCCAGCAAGAGTAATTTGATGTCCTTGGCAGCTTGCAGGCCATCGTCTTTCAAACTTCTCTCGATGGCTTTACTCCTCTCCATGGCTGCCCGTTCCTCGGCGCTCATCGTACACCCCATGATGATGATGGCGATGGTGGCGGCCGGGCAAGCTTGCAGGAAAGATGCTCAGCCCGCCTTCTACCCCGTTGTTTCCAGCTGCTGAAGCTCCACGCCCAAGCGACCACACCAGTCAACAACAACCAAATGCCACAACAAACACGATTAGGTCCTCCACAAATAAACAAGAACGTTCGTGGTTGGGCCACCCCTCTTCTCTTTTGCCTAGCTAAGATGTCTGGCCCGAACTCTGCATAAAAAGCCACTTGGACTGCCGGCTGTGTTGGTGAGAGAAGCGGCTAGATAGAGGCCGCGCTGGCGCTTGCAGTACTGATTGTCAATGCGACTCTACACCCAATGGAAATGGTTCTCACAGCCAGGCAGCCTCGGCAGCACGGCACAGCAGCAGCACAGCACAGCACGGTAGCAGCAGCAGCAGCAACAACAGAAGCCCAGTTTCGGTGGCAGTTGGTGAAAAATCCTACGCCTGCTACACGAACGGGTACCTTTGGAACGTGTTCTCTGTGGAAAATCAGGAGTTGTACACGGAACTGGGAGAGAGAAAGGAGCGTTGGGAGGCAGGCGACTGTCCACAGCCTTCAACAGTGCGTCATGTCGGCCATGGCCGTGCGCGGTGACCAGACGATCGATATTGCTTGCCTGCGACACTGCCGACTGCTAGCGATGGCGGGCTGTTGCCAAGGGAAGACCTCTCATTCAAAATCCCTCTTTACAACCTTGGTCCACCTCAAACGACCAAAATCCCCGTCGACGCTCACGCCTGGGCGGAGGGCTATGTCCTTATCGTACCTATTGTCCGAAACGACAAGAGGCCGTTTGGTTTGGCGCCAGACGAAGTGAATACGTCATTGAAAAAAACAACAACTAAAGATAGCGCTGTGCTAGCTTTACGCTCTTATTATTATTTTTCCACCCTCGCTCGCTCGCTCTCTCTCTCTCTTCTCTCTCTCTGTCATCCCTCCAGCGCGTTCTTCCCCGAGGGATAAGCTACCCGGGTTGAAGACGATGACATACGTCTGTCTTTTTTCAGTGCCTGCTGTCTCGGGTCTCGTGCCGTCGCCTGACCCCGTTTGTAAACGACAAATGCCATGAACACGAGCTCACAGACTAGTAAGGCCGACACAGAGATCCGCGTACACAACTGACAACACGGCTAGGGTGGAGAAAACGGGGAGTCGGGATGCGGAGGGAGAGGAGGAGATGGGAGAAGGGGTGCAGGGGGGGGGGGGGGGGTAAGAGGGGTTGGGAGAGAAAGAGAGAGAGAGGGGGGGGGGGGGCGTCTGTGCGGCAACTCTAAGGCTGTGCGTTATTTCTGTCTTGCGCCCAGGTCCGATCAATATAGAGCCTCTCTCTCTCTCTCTCTCTCTCTTTCTCTCTCACGCGCGCACCGTTTCGCACCAGTGTGGGGCCGTGTTACACGTCACAGACGGCACGGGCTATGCGAACATTATTCAGGAGGCCATACAATTAAAAAATTATGAAAATGCGGGTTATTTTATATTACTGACATGCGCGCTTGCACGAGATGCTGCGCAGTCCACGCCGGCGCGCGCCTACCGGCTTGCTGGAGGGGTAGTAGAAAGTTGTGTTGTTGTTGTTGATGTTGTTGTTGTTGCAGCTGTTGCCGGTGTTTTGTGGCTTTCCAGGCCGGACATTCTCCCTGCACGAGGAACTCTCCCAGTCTGAAAGCGAGGAAGCCGGCGCTGTTTTCGTGTTGTGAATGAGCGTGGAGTCGCTCCCCGGCGCTCTCCCTCTCACTTCTGTCCTTGTCTGTTGTTCTGATCCCCCCTGCACTTGCCCTCCACCACTAGTACAACTTCCTCTTCCTGTCCCCATCTTCTCTCTGTATTTGTCTGTCTGCCTGCCTCTCTCTCTCTCTCTCTCTCTCTCTCTCTCTCTCTCTCTCTCCAGTCTTCGTCTCTGTCTCTTTGCACTTAGTTTTGCATAAATCATAACTCTCTCTCTCTCTCTCTCTCTGGAAGATAGTCAGCCGAGCTCGTAGGTGTGTACGTGTGGATGCGGGGGGTAGGGGGTGTCTACGTGTGTATTAGTTGAAAAATACGGTAAGTATCCTCCTTTCCGTGTCTGCCCTCTCAGAACGACTTGGAAAACATCTGAATGTAACTGTGACAGGTCACCCCACATTTCCCCTCGTTTTGAAATAATTTATGGTTATGATATATAGAGATGCCCAGGGGTATGGACAGAAGCATTTACACTCTACACCTACAAATGCTGCCGTCGCATGGCACACACACACGCAGTCCTCACGTGGGCCTCGCCAAGGTGACGGGACACCAAGAATATTTTTTTGATGACATCTTATTCAAAACTTGATCCCGATACCCACCCGCCATACCAACACGTTTTCCAATCATACAAGATGTAAACGCATCAGTATTCAATCTTCTCCTTTTTCTCATCATCCTACGCCCTCCTATTCTTCCCCTTTTTTCTCACCATGCTTATTATCCGATCACTTCCTGTCACTGTTTATGCAACAACAAACCCTCACCCACACCCACTGAATTTAGCAGCTGTTGTACGTGTTGAACGGGGTGGGTTCTCCGTGTATATTAAAAATCGTAATATCCCTCCTTTCCGTGCTTCCCTCCGAACGACTGAAACATCTGATGTCTGCGACAGGCACCCCACATTTCCCATCGTTTGGAATAATTGGTTATGATATAGTAGATGTCCAGGGGTATGGACAGAAGCAATTTCCCTCTACACCACAAATGCAGCCGTCGCATGCCTCACATCACGCCTCACTGGCACTGGGGCCCTCGCCAAGGTGACGGGCCACCCAAAGGGCACTTGTTTTACGACTCTTATTCACCAACTTGACTCCCGATACGCCACTCCCACTACAACAGTTTATCCCTATCATAACTAAAGATGTAACAGGCATACAGATATTCAATCGCGCTGGGTCCGCCTTTTCTCACATCTATTCCTCATCACGACTGAAAGCATCCATGATTGCTTCCCACTTTTTCTCACCATGCTTAATAGCCGGATACACAACATGCCAATGTCCAACTGGTTATATCGACACCACACACACACAGCACACGTCGCTACCACACACACACATTAGCCAATTTGCCAGCTGTCTTCCTGGTTCGACAGTTTGGTCCCCTTCACCAGTAAAGGGCACTCGATCAGTTGACTCTCCCGAAGCTTGCCTCACTGTTCGTGGCCCCCGATTTGCCCATCACCAGTTGAGGGTTTGGCCGTGTCAGCTGTTGCTGTGCTCCGTATGAGTCCTCAGGCTCCTTCCAAATCCGCCCTCACCACTGAAAGGGCTCCTGTCGGCCTCTCTCACAGGTCTTATCGCCCTCACCACTGAAAGGGCATCCTGTCGGCCTCTCCCACAGGTCTTATCGCCCTCACCACTGAAAGGGCACCTGTCGGCCTCTCCCACAGGTCTTATCGCCCTCACCACTGAAAGGGCACCTGTCGGCCTCTCCCACAGGTCTTATCGCCCTCACCACTGAAAGGGCTCCTGTCGGCCTCTCCCACAGGTCTTATCGCCCTCACCACTGAAAGGGCACCTGTCGGCCTCTCCCACAGGTCTTATCGCCCTCACCACTGAAAGGGCTCCTGTCGGCCTCTCTCACAGGTCTTATCGCCCTCACCACTGAAAGGGCACCTGTCGGCCTCTCCCACAGGTCTTATCGCCCTCACCACTGAAAGGGCACCTGTCGGCCTCTCCCACAGGT
>CM031609.1:4951117-4981117 GCA_018398815.1 Conus ventricosus | reverse complement strand
TAGGGAACCACTACCCAGGCCTCCTACCTGAACCTCAGGAAGCAGTAGTGAAACCTCTCAGGCTAGGGAACCACTACCCGGCCTCCTACCTGAACCTCAGGAAGCAGTAGTGAAACCTCTCAGACTAGGGAACCACTACCCAGGCCTCCTACCTGAACCTCTGGAAGCAGTAGTGAAACCTCTCAGACTAGGGAACCACTACCCGTGCTCCTACCTGAACCTCAGGAAGCAGTAGTGAAACCTCTCAGACTAGGGAACCACTAGCCAGGCCTCCTACCTGAACCTCAGGAAGCAGTAGTGAAACCTCTCAGACTAGGGAACCACTAGCCAGGCCTCCTACCTGAACCTCAGGAAGCAGTAGTGAAACTCTCAGACTAGGGAACCACTAGCCAGGCCTCCTACCTGAACCTCAGGAAGCAGTAGTGAAACCTCTCAGACTAGGGAACCACTACCCGTGCTCCTACCTGAACCTCTGGAAGCAGTAGTGAAACTTCTCAGACTAGGGAACCACTACCCAGGCCTCCTACCTGAACCTCTGGAAGCAGTAGTGAAACCTCTCAGACTAGGGAACCACTAGCCAGGCCTCCTACCTGAACCTCTGGAAGCAGTAGTGAAACCTCTCAGACTAGGGAACCACTAGCCAGGCCTCCTACCTGAACCTCTGGAAGCAGTAGTGAAACCTCTCAGACTAGGGAACCACTAGCCAGGCCTCCTACCTGAACCTTGGAAGCAGTAGTGGAACCTCTCAGACTAGGCAACCACTAGCCAGGCCTCCTACCTGAACCTCTGGAAGCAGTAGTGGAACCTCTCAGACTAGGGAACCAATACCCAGGCCTCCTACCTGAACCTGTGGAAGCAGTAGTGAAACCTCTCAGGCTAGGGAACCACTACCCAGGCCTCTACCTGAACCTCTGGAAGCAGTAGTGAAACCTCTCAGACTAGGGAACCACTACCCAGGCCTCCTACCTGAACCTCTGGAAGCAGTAGTGAAACCTCTCAGACTAGGGAACCACTACCCCGTGCTCCTACCTGAACCTCAGGAAGCAGTAGTGAAACCTCTCAGACTAGGGAACCACTAGCCAGGCCTTCTACCTGAACCTCTGGAAGCAGTAGTGAAACCTCTCAGACTAGGGAACCACTAGCCAGGCCTCCTACCTGAACCTCAGGAAGCAGTAGTGAAACCTCTCAGGCTAGGGAACCCCTAGCCAGACCTCCTACCTGAACCTCAGGAAGCAGTAGTGAAACCTCTCAGACTAGGGAACCACTACCCAGGCCTCCTACCTGAACCTTGGAAGCAGTAGTGAAACCTCTCAGACTAGGGAACCACTACCCAGGCCTCCTACCTGAACCTCTGGAAGCAGTAGTGAAACCTCTCAGACTAGGGAACCACTACCCAGGCCTCCTACCTGAACCTGTGGAAGCAGCAGTGAAACCTCTCAGGCTAGGGAACCACTACCCCGTGCTCCTACCTGAACCTCAGGAAGCAGTAGTGAAACCTCTCAGACTAGGGAACCACTACCCAGGCCTCCTACCTGAACCTGTGGAAGCAGCAGTGAAACCTCTCAGGCAGTGAAACCTCTCAGGCAGTGAAACCTCTCAGGCTGGGAAACCTCTCAGGCTGGGGACATCGGCCGGGGCAGGCAGGCAACTAACTTCATTCTGGCTGAATCGTTCAGGCACTGAGGAGAGGATGCCGCTATTAACGGGATGCCTCGCATACGTCAGCAACAAGGTCTGACAGACAGGAGAACGGCCTGTCCAGTGGTACGGTTTGTCAGCACCCCCTACCCTTACCCCTATCCCGCACTTCCCTCCCTTCAACACCTCTCCCCAAGGAAAGCTACGTGCAAACGTGCCGGACTATCGGCATCGCCAGTTATCACGACTGAGTGTCCTTGTACATATTCGCGCAATCGACCAAGGCCATCATCGGAGAAGAAAAGGCATTTTAAGGTGTATTGATAAGTTGATCTTACACGCTGAACCAGAGGTGCCCGTGGGTTTATACTGTCAATGTTCACAGGCTAAAGGCCCATTTCATGGCGGCGTCATGAATTGTGCCCAAGTTCTTGGTGGTATCGTGTGTTCATTTGATAGGGGAGAGTGTTGACGAAAAATATGGATTGCTTGTGTAGATATCGAAAAAAAAGGAAGATTTCAGAGCCTTGTACCTCCGCTCACCTGTTCAAGAAAACCATGCAGCGTGCATGCATTTGAGCAGTGAACAGAGAGCTCAGAGAGATTTGACACTGTAGAATGGGTCGCTGAGAAGAGAGAGAGAGAGAGAGAGAGGGAGAGAGAGACTAGTCGAGGGCGCATTAGTGCCAGCAAGGCTCCACAGGAATGCATACCTTATAGGGTGTTTTTTTTCCCCAAAGACACAGGAAGTGTTCTGTGGAATTGTAAATCGAAGGCTGCGACTGGCCATAAAGAAAAACACCATCAAGTAAGCCATAATGCAGAGGACGAACAGTGAAAAACACCATCAAGTAAGCCATAATGAAGAGGACGAACAGTGAAAAACACCATCAAGTAAGCCATAATGAGAGGACGAACAGTGAAAAACACCATCAAGTAAGCCATAATGAAGAGGACGAACAGTGATAAAACACATCAAGTAAGCCATAATGAAGAGGTACGAACAGTGAAAAAACACCATCAAGTAAGCCATAATGAAGAGGACGAACAGTGAAAAACACCATCAAGTAAGCCATAATGAAGGACGAACAGTGAAAAACACCATCAGTAAGCCATGATGAAGAGGATGAACAGTGAAAAACACCATCAAGTAAGCCATGATGAAGAGGATGAACAGTGAAAAAGGGAAGTAAAGCTCTTCATATAAAGTATGATATGATGATTAATATCTTTTTCTTCTTCTTTCAGGACTTTTTTGCCGGATGAACAGGGCTATGGTCTTTTTGTAGAGAGGGGCACAGGCACCGCTTGGTTTGGTTTGTAAGTCGACAAGAGGTCACAGAAACTGGAAACCGAGAAAGAATGGTTATCAGTCAGCGAGGACCAGGAAACTGTTCATAGAAATCATTATCTTTGTGTGTAACACTGTATGTGTGAACTTCGAAACAAAATTCCGTGGGGACCTGTTTATATAATTTAGATTAAAAAAAACATTTTAATTACTTTTGTGAAACAAAGTAGAAAGAAATTGATTGTAGATAAGTGTTCGATGTGTAGTTGTTAATGGAAAGGGGAGAGTCTCTTCTGCTTTGTCTGACAGGTTGGTTGTTGACGTGGCGTGACGAGAGTCTGACAGGTTGGTTGTTGACGTGGCGTGACGAGAGTCTGAAGGTTGGTTGTTGACGTGGCGTGACGGAGTCTAGACAGGTTGTTGTTGACGTGGCGTGACGAGAGTCTGGACAGGTTGGTTGTTGACGTCGCGTGACGAGAGTCTGACAGGTTGGTTGTTGACGTGGCGAGACGAGAGTCTGACAGGTTGTTTGTTTGTTGACGTGGGTGACGAGAGTCTGACAGGTTGGTTGTTGACGTGGCGTGACGAGAGTCTGACAGGTTGTTTGCTTGTTGACGTGGCGTGACGAGAGTCTGACAGGTTGGTTGTTGACGTGGCGTGACGAGAGTCTGACAGGTTGTTTGTTTGTTGACGTGGCGTGACGAGAGTCTGACAGGTGGTTGTTGACGTGGCGTGATGAGAGTCTGACAGGTTGTTTGTTTGTTGACGTGGCGTGACGAGAGTCTGACAGGTTGTTTGTTTGTTGACGTCGCGTAGACGAGAGTCTGACAGGTTGGTTGTTGACGTGCGTGACGAGAGTCTGACAGGTTGTTTGTTTGTTGACGTGGCGTGATGAGAGTCTGACAGGTTGTTTGTTGACGTGGCGTGACGAGAGTCTGACAGGTTGTTGTTTGTTGACGTCGCGTGACGAGAGTCTGACAGGTTGGTTGTTGACGTGGCGTGACGAGAGTCTGACAGGTTGTTTTGTTTGTTGACGTGGCGTGACGAGAGTCTGACAGGTTGGTTGTTGACGTGGCGTGACGAGAGTCTGACAGGTTGTTTGCTTGTTGACGTGGCGTGACGAGGTCTGACAGGTGGTTGTTGACGTGGCGTGACGAGAGTCTGACAGGTTGTTTGTTTGTTGACGTGGCGTGACGAGAGTCTGACAGGTTGGTTGTTGACTTGGCGTGACGAGAGTCTGACAGGTTGTTTGTTTGTTGACGTGGCGTGACGAGAGTCTGACAGGTTTGTTTGTTTGTTGACGTGGCGTGACGAGAGTCTGACAGGTTGGTTGTTGACGTGGCGTGACGAGAGTCTGACAGGTTGTTTGTTTGTTGATGTGGCGTGACGAGAGTCTGACAGGTTGTTTCCCAGACAGCAAGGGTCCAAGGACCCACCCAGGACCCACCTAGGTTCTTGCTAGATTCAGCTTGTCAAGCTGGAGCTAGCTAGAACCTAGGTGGACCCTAGTACCCTTGCTGTTAGGGTTGTTTGTTGACGTCGCGTGACGAGAGTCTGACAGGTTGGTTGTTGACGTCGCGTGACGAGAGTCTGACAGGTTGTTTGTTGACGTGGCGTGACGAGAGTCTGACAGGTTGTTTGTTTGTTGACATGGCGTGACTAGAGTCTGACGGGTTGTTTGTTGACGTGGCGTGACGAGAGTCTGACAGGTTGGTTGTTGACGTGGCGTGACAAGAGTCTGACAGGTTGTTTGTTTGTTGACGTGGGCGTGACGAGAGTTTGACAGGTTGGTTGTTGACGTGGCGTGACGAGAGTCTGACAGGTTGTTTGTTGGCGTGGCGTGACGAGAGTCTGACAGGTTGTTTGTTTGTTGACGTGGCGTGACGAGAGTCTGACAGGTTGTTTGTTTGTGGATGTGGCGTGACGAGAGTCTGACAGGTTGGTTGTTGACGTGGCGTGGACGAGAGTCTGACAGGTTGTTTGTTGACGTGGCGTGACGAGAGTCTGACAGGTTGTTTGTTTGTTGACGTCGCGTGATGAGAGTCTGACAGGTTGTCTGTTGACGTGGCGTGACGAGAGTCTGACAGGTTGTTTGTTTGTTGACGTCGCGTGACGAGAGTCTGACAGGTTGTTTGTTGACGTGGCGTGACGAGAGTCTAACAGGTTGGTTGTTGACGTCGCATGACGAGAGTCTGACAGGTTGGTTGTTGACGTCTCGTGACGAGAGTCTGACAGGTTGGTTGTTGACGTCGCGTGACGAGAGTCTGACAGGTTGGTTGTTGACGTCGCGTGACGAGAGTCTGACAGGTTGGTTGTTGACGTGGCGTGACGAGAGTCTGACAGGTTGTTTGTTGACGTGGCGTGACGAGAGTCTGACAGGTTGGTTGTTGACGTGGCGTGACGAGAGTCTGACAGGTTGGTTGTTTGTTGACGTGGCGTGACGAGAGTCTGACAGGTTGTTTGTTGACGTGGCGTGACGAGAGTCTGGACAGGTCGTTTGTTCACGTGGCGTGACGAGAGTCTGACAGGTTGGTTGTTGACGTGGCGTGACGAGAGTCTGACAGGGTTGTTTGTTTGTTGACGATGCGTGACGAGAGTCTGACAGGTTGGTTGTTGACGTGGCGTGACGAGAGTCTGACAGGTTGTTTGTTTGTTGACGTGGCGTGACGAGAGTCTGACAGGTTGTTTGTTGACGTGGCGTGACGAGATGTCTGACAGGTTGTTTGTTGATGTGGCGGTGGCGAGATCTGACAGGTTGTTTGTTTGTTGACGTGGGCGTGACGAGAGTCTGGCAGGTTGTTTGTTGACGTGGCGTGACGAGAGTCTGACAGGTTGTTTGTTGACGTGGCGTGACGAGAGTCTGACGGTTGTTTGTTTGTTGACGTGGCGTGACGAGAGTCTGACAGGTTGTTTGTTGACGTGGCGTTGACGAGAGTCTGACAGGTTGTTTGTTGACGTGGCGTGACGAGAGTCTGACAGGTTGGTTGTTTGTTGACGTGGCGTGACGAGAGTTTGACAGGTTGTTTGTTGACGTGGCGTGACGAGAGTCTGACAGGTTGTTTGTTGACATGGCGTGACGCGAGTCTGACAGGTTGGTTGTTGACGTGGCGTGACGAGAGTCTGTCAGGTTGTTTGTTGAAGTGTCGTGACGAGAGTCTGACAGGTTGGTTGTTGACGTGGCGTGACGAGAGTCTGAAAGGTTGTTTGTTGACGTGGCGTGACGAGAGTCTGACAGGTTGTTTGTTTGTTGACGTGGCGTGACGAGAGTCTGACAGGTTGTTTGTTGACGTGGCGTGACGAGGTCTGACAGGTTGTTTGTTTGTTGACGTGGCGTGACGAGAGTCTGACAGGTTGTTTGTTAACGTGGCGTGACGAGAGTCTGACAGGTTGTTTGTTTGTTCACGTGGCGTGACAAGAGTCTGACAGGTTGTTTGTTGACGTGGCGTGACGAGAGTCTGACAGGTTGTTTGTTGACGTGGCATGACGAGAGTCTGACAGGTTGTTTGTTGACGTGGCGTGACGAGAGTCTGACAGGTTGTTTGCTTGTTGACGTGGCGTGACGAGAGTCTGACAGGTTGTTTGTTTGTTGACGTGGCGTGACGAGAGTCTGACAGGTTGTTTGTTGACGTGGCGTGACGAGAGTCGACAGGTTGGTTGTTTGTTGACGTGGCGTGACAAGAGTCTGACAGGTTGTTTGTTTGTTGACGTCGCGTGACGAGAGTCTGACAGGTTGTTTGTTGACGTGGCGTGACGAGAGTCTGACAGGTTGTTTGTTGACGTCGCGTGACGAGAGTCTGACAGGTTGTTTGTTGACGTGGCGTGACGAGAGTCTGACAGGTTGGTTGTTGACGTGGCGTGACGAGAGTCTGACAGGTTGTTTGTTGACGTGGCGTGACGAGAGTCTGACAGGTTGTTTGTTGTTGACGTCGCGTGACGAGAGTCTGACAGGTTGTTTGTTGACGTGGCGTGACGAGTGTCTGACAGGTTGTTTGTTTGTTGACGTGGCGTGACGAGAGTCTGACAGGTTGGTTTGTTGACGTGGCGTGACGAGAGTCTGACAGGTTGTTTGTTTGTTGACGTCGCGTGACGAGAGTCTGACAGGTGGTTGACACGCTGTGACAGCACCTAATGACCTGTTGACGGAAATCTGAACATACCACGCCCACTTGTCAGCACATCCAGGACCATTGCATAGGTGGCCAGTCTCTTTGCTCTGTCTGAATAGTCCGTGTTGTTCAGCTGTTTACGTTTGAAACAAACACATTGTATAGATGGTGAGTTAAACAACAACTACAACCACAACGGTACTAATGATGATAACATCATTAATGATAAAAGTGTTAACAATATAACAAGAGCAAGAACAGTAAGAAGAAGAAGAACAACAACAACAATAACAACAACAACAAAAATAGTAATAATGTTAAGATTAAAAAAAAATGAAATATAAAGTAAAAACGGCTGTTAATGCATAGTAGACTCGTTTATTTGTTGTTTTGGTTGTTTGCTGGTTTGTTTGTCTGTGTGGCAACAATCAGCAGTTTTATAGACACTACAAGTCGAAAGGGGAAAAAAAGATATGACAAAAGCAAAAAAAAAAAAAAAAAAGACAGGAAGAAAAAATCCTGCCTCTTCTCAGATCAGCAGAGATGGACTGGTACCACGCTGCTTGCAGCATTTCCGCCATATGCCTATCATTTTCGTTCCCATGGAACTGTCCTGAGATCGTATCACCAAGTACCAGAAGTTAAGGACAGCGAGGAAATAGTGTGGAAGTTGAAGACGAAGAAAAAGGAATGAAATCAATAGTATGAACAATAATCGTTTGTGTGTTGTGGTTACCAGTTCAAAAATAAAATCGGAATGAAAGACCAGCTGTGATGCAGAGGCCCACTAGATTTTTGTTTGTTTGGCTGTCTTATTTGTTATTTGACTTTACGTTCGTTCTTTGTGGTAGCTGCAAGTAGTTAGGTTGACACTAAAGTGTGTTGTAACACCAGAGTAAAGGACGTTCAGTAACAAATACCTTTGAGCTCATTGTTCGTCATTTGTGTGCATGAATGATACTAGCAAATAACAGATCAGAAACAACCAAAAGCACACACACACACGCACGCACGCACGCACGCACGCACGCACGCACGCACACACGCACGCACGCACGCACACACACACACACACCACACACACACACACACACACACACACACACACACACACACACACACACACACACACTTCCTTACAGCAAGCATTGAATGTGATATTTACTCTTATTCTTCCAATACAGAGTACAATCCGTCGCGTGCCACTGGAGGGATGCCCGTGGCTGACCGTAGGCCTTTGGTACAACCGCGTGGTTCACCGATATGAACCACTTGGCCTTTCCAACACAGTGTGTACAGACCTTAACACGTCTGGCGTCCATTCTCAGTGTTCGGGTTGTGGATGAGATATTCAAAATCTGGAGTGCTTCAAAAGATGACATTTGTCTCCCCCCATCAGAATGAGCTTTGTGAAGGCTGATTTGGGGTCATAAGTGTGTGTGTGTGTGTGTGTGTGTGTGTGTGTGTGTGTGTGTGTGGTGTGTGTGTGAGAGAGAGAGAGAGAGAGAGAGAGAGAGAGAGAGAGAGAGAGAGAGAGAGTGTGTATGTGTGTGTGTGTGTGTGTGTGTGTGTGTGTGTGTGCGTGAGTGCGCGCGCGCGTGTGTATGTGTGTGTGTGTGTGTGTGTGTGTGTGTGTGTGTGTGTGTGTGTGTGAGGTCCTGTGTATAACGTTAGCGCTGACTGAGACGATGAGTGGTGGTGAGTATCTTGAACAATAAGGACGGTCAGAAGTGTTTGCCCGCTTCACTCACTGAGCGAAGGATTCTGTGAATGGCTCAAGCTTTTGAAGTTCTGGAGTGTGGTTGGGATATTATTGGATGTGCTCACCAGAGCGAAGGATTCTGTGAATGGCGCAAGCTTTTAAAGTTCTGGAGTGTGGTTGGGATATTCACTGGATGTGCTCACCACTGACTCACTTTTAACTTGCTTCCATCCCTGCCATCTGGCTTGTCATTGTCAGGCTCCGCCTTGGCTTAAGGCTGTGTCAGGCCAGTTGACATAGACTAGAGCACCAAGGCTACAGCAAAATGTGTTATGCTCTGCATAGTTATGCTGGGATTGTCTTCAGTTGTGACAACCTCCTAGCATAACATTATCAGTCTCCAAAATCCCTCAAAGTCGGAGTGTAGCTGCCCACGTGGCGGGGTAATCAAAAACGGTCACACACATAATGTTCTCATCCCCAGCTGATGGCATTTCTACCATAGTATTCAAGTACTTCGGCTGTTCGGATGATCCCTGGAGTCTTTTAGCCAGGCTTCAACAACAACAACAACATCGTCAGGGCTCAGCGGTGAAAGAACAGGTGGGAGGGAGGAGGGGGAAGGGTGTGGGTGGCTTTCCTCCTTACTTAAATTTAAAAGAAAAATTATTTATTCCGCCGGATGAAAGGACAAAATGTAGCACTATGCAAAACCAAAAGGTCCGGGGAAACCCAGACGGGGTTGGAAAAGGGGCCCTGTCCAGTGGTTCGGGGTCCTTGGGTCGAAACCAACCCCCTACCCCCCCCCTTTACCCCAAAATAAACCCCGCCCCCCTTTCCCCTCCCTTAAAAAAAAAAAAAAAAAAAAAAAACCCCCCTAACCCCCCAAAGGGAAACCCCCTCCCCTTTTGGCAAAACCCCTTCCCCGGAAAAACTAAAGGGGCCCATGGGCATGTTATCACAAATGAGTGTCCTTGTACAAATTCGCCCCAATCACCAGGCCATCATCGGAGAAGAAAAGGCATTTTAAGGGTATTGAAAGTTGAATCTTACACGCTAAAACCAGAGGTGCCCGGGGTTTATACTGTCAATTTTAACAGGTAAGGCCCCTTTCCCTGGCGGGGGGTTTTTTAATTGTCCCCAAATTTTCTTGGGGTATCGTTTTGCATTTGAAAAGGGGAAGTGTTAAACAAAAAAATATGGATTGCTTGTGTAGATATCGAAAAAAAAAAAAAATTTTCCGGGACCCTTTGTACCCCCGCCCCACCTTTTTTCAAAAAAACCATGCAGCTTGCTTTGAAATTTGAGCAGTAAAACAGAAAAGCTCAGAGAGATTTGACCCCTGTAGAAGGGGTCCTGAGAGGGGAGAGAGAAAGAGAGAGAGAGAGGGGGGGGAGAGAGGATAGCCCGGGGGCGCATTAGTGCCGAAAGGGGGCTCCACAGGAATGCCTCCTTATGGGGTTTTTTTTTTCCCCGAACGGGAAGTTTTTCGGGGTTGGAATTGGGGGAAAAAAAAACCCCCGAAGGGGCAAACTGTGGCCCATAAGAAAAAAAAAACCCATCAAGTAACCCAAAATGAAGAGGCAAAACAGGGGAAAAACCCCAAATCAATAAGCCATAATGAAGAGAAAAGGGGAAAAAAAAGTGAAATAAAACCAAAAACCCATCAAGAAACCCCAAAATTGAAGGGGGACGAACAGTGAAAAACACCTCAAGTAACCCAATAATAAAGGGGAAAACCCGGTAAAAAAAAAACCCATCAGTAAGCCATAAGAAAGGGCAACAGTAAAAAACACCATCAAGTAACCCAAATAAAAAAAGGGAGAACATTGAAAAAAAAAACCTTTCAAAAAAGGAATAAGGGCAAGGACGAACAGGAAAAACAAAAAATTCAAGGGGGAAAGCATTTTAATGAAAAGAGGACAAAAACCAAAAAAACCCAAAAGAATGAACATAAGCGGGGACGGAAAACAGTAAAAAACCCCAAAAAAGTGTTGTAAAGGTGAAACTTAAAAAACAAAAATTCCTTGGGGAAACCGAAATAAAAAAAAAAAACCATTTAATAGGGTAAAACAAAATGAAAAAAATTTTTAAGTAAAAATAAAGAGGAAAAGTAAAAAAATGGGAAGCCTTTGGGGCAAACGGGTTGAAAAACCTTCAAGTAAGCCTTTTGTTGTTGAGGGCCCCGGGGAAAAAACCTGAACCTTGGGGGTTTGAGGGCCGTGAAAATCAAAAATTTGTTAATTGCGTGGCTAAACGGAAAAATTAAAAATTTGGTTGTTGGACGCCGTGAAAAAACCTAAAGGGTTGTTAATAAACGGGCAAAAGGAAAAACAATTTAAAGAAGGGTTGTGGGGAGGGGCCGTGGAAAAACATTTGGGTTGTTTTTCGGGGGGTAAAAACCCGGCGAGCTGAAAAAATTGTTTGCGTTGCCGGGGACGAAAAGGTTAAAACATTTTTAAGTTGACGGGGGGACGAAAGTTGAAAAAAATTTTTTGAAAAGGGAAAGGGGCGTGAAAACCAAAAAGGGAAAGGTTGTTGAGGGGGGTGGAAAAAACAATTCTGAAGGGTTGAGGTTTTTTGGAGGGCGTGAAAAACCCCAAAAGGTTGTTTGTTGGAGCGCGTGAAAAACAAAAAGGGGGTTTTTAAAAGGGGACGAACAAGGGTTGGAAAAACGTCCCTGATAAAAGGGGTCAAAACGGGTTTTGTTTTTTAAACGGTCCCTAACCATGGGGCAAACAGGTTTTGAAAGTTTAAAGAGGGCGTAAAAACAATTCAAAGGGTTGGTTGGAGGTGGCGTGAAATTACATTTTTTTTTGTTAAAGGGGGGGAAACGGAAAAACCCCCATTTTTGGTTAAAGAGGCGGTAAAACAATCAAGGGTTGTTTGCGGGAGGGCCGGGGAAAAAACCACAATGGTTTTGCGGGGTCAAACAGGTCCCCAAAAGGTTGGAGGACGACGTGAAAACCCCAAAATTTGGTTGAAGAGGGGGAAACGGATTAAAAATTGTTTGTTTGTAAAGGGGTAAACAGGTCACCTTTTTTTGTTTGAAGAGGGCGTGAAAAACCACATTGGTTTTGCAGGGGTAACGGAAAAAACCCCATTTTTTGTTTGCGAGGGCGTGAAAAACCCAAAATTTTGTTTGGGGGACGAAAGGGAAAAACCCCCCCCGGGACCCAAAATGGGGAAAACAGTTGAAAAACATTTTAGAACCAAGGAAAAACCCATTTAAAACCCTTCCTTTTGGGGTTGGGTTTTTGAGGGCCGTGAAAAGATTCGAAGGGTTTGTTGGAGGTGCGTAACAAAAACAAAAAGGTTGTTTGTAAAAGGTTGGCGTGAAAAAGGGAATTTTGTTTTTTGTTGAATGGGTTTAATTCTTTTTTTCGTTTTTTAAGGGAATTATTTTCCCCCGGGTAAAAACAAGGGTTTTGGGTTTTTTTGGTAGGGAGGGGACAGGAGCGGTTTTGGTTTTTGGTAAAACGGGGTACAAAAATTAAAAACAGGGGGTTTTTTGGGCGAGGCCGGAAAAGTTTTTGAAATTTTTTTTGTTTGTTTTTGGGGCTTAAAACAAAATTCCTGGGGTTGTTTTTTTTTTTGGCTTTAAAAAATTAATTTTTGTTAAAACGGGGGGGGTTTTGGAGAAAAGTTGCGGGTTTTTTGGGAAAAGGGGGTGAGGGGTTCCGGTTTGTTTGGGGTTGGGTTTGACGTGGCGTGAGAGAGTTGAAAGGGGGTTGTTGACTTTGGCGGGGCGAGGGTCTAAAAGGGTTTGGGTTTTTTTGTTGACGTGGGTGCCCGAGAGTCTGACGGGGTTGTTTTTTTTGACGTGGCGGGGACGAGAAAACATTTTTGGTTGTTGAGTCGCTGACGTAGTCTGAAGGTTTGGGTTTGTTGCTTTCCGTGACGAAGTTGACGGGTTTGGGTTTTTTTTGGGAAATGGGTGGGAAGAGAGTCTAAACGGGTTTGGGGGGTTTTTTGTTGAGGGTGGGTGACAAAGGAAGGGACATTTTTTGGTTGTTGACGTGGCTTTAAACGAGAGTCGGGACGGGGTTTTTTTGTTGCCCTTTGGGGGAAAGAGAGTTGCGGGTTGGTTTTTTGTGGGGGCGTGCGTGACGAGGGGTCGACGGGTTTGGGGTTTTGTTGACTTTGGCGGAGAGGTCTGACGGGGTTTTTGGTTTTTTTGAGGGTGGGGGTGACGAGGGGCCCCCCCCTTGGGGGGAAAACGGGTTTGTTTTTTTTGGTTGGCCCGTGAGAGATTTTCGACGGGTTTGGGTTGTTGACGTGGCGTGACGAAGTCTGACGGGTTTTTTGTTTGTTGACGTGCGTAAGGAGTTTTTGCCCGGGTTTGGGTTTGTGAGGGGCGTACGGGGTTGACAGGTTGTTTGTTTGTTGAGTGGCGTGACGAGAGTCTGACGGGTTTTGGTTTTTTTGACGTGGCGTAAAACGAATTCTGACGGGTTGTTTGTTGTTTGGGGGTGCCGAATTTCGACAGGTTTTTTTGGGTTGACGGGGCGTACAAAGGGGTCGGGCGGGGTTTTTTTTTGGGGTTGGAAGTGGCGGACGAGAGTCTGACAGGTTTTTTTTGGACGGGGCCGGCCCCAAGGGGCCCCACCGGTTTTGTTTGTTTGTTGCCGGGGGCGTAAAACCAGGGGTCTCCCAAGGGGGGTTTTGTTGACGGGCTTTGACAGAGTTGACAGGTTTTTTGTTAAACCCTTTGGGGGAAAGAAAATTTCTGAATTTGGTTGTTTTGTTGGGGTTTTGGCCCGGTTGACGAGAGTTTGAAAGGTTTGTTTTTTTTGGTGGCGTAAACGAGGGGTCTAAAGGGGTTTTTTTTGTTGACTTTTTGGCCTGAGGGCGAGGGCTGAAAAGGTTGGTTTTGGGGATTTTTGGGTTTTTGGAAGGGGGGAAAAGGTCTGTCAAGGTTTTGTTTTTTTTGGGGAAGGGCGGGGAAGAGATTTTTTGACGGGTTGGTTTTTTTGCCCCGGGGCCCGTGACGAGAGTTTTAAAAAGGGGGTTTGTTTTTTTTTTGGCGGGGGGGCGTGAAAAGTCTTGGACGGTTGTTTGTTTGTTGACGTGGCGTGACGAGAGTCGGGACGGGTTTGTTTTTTGGGGAGTGGCGTGCGAGAGTCTAAAGGGTTTGGGTTTTTTTTTAATGGCTTTGACAGATTTTCTGAAGGTTGTTTTTTTAACGGGGCGTGAGGGGGTTGACAGGTTTTTTTGTTTTTTTACGTCCCCGTAAAATTAAGTCTGACGGGTTTGTTTGTTGACGGGGCCTTTACGAGATTTGGGAACAGGTTTTTTGTTTGAGTGGTGACAGAGTCTGACGGGTTTGTTTGTTAAAGTGGCGGGACAGGGTCTGACAGGGGGGTTTTGCTTGTTGACGGGGGGCGTGGACGGAAGTCCTGACAGGTTTGGGGTTTGGGTTTGTTGACGTGGCGTGCCAGAGTCTGAATTTGTTTGTTGGTGGCGTGAACGAGAGTCAAAAAGGGTTTTGGTTTTTTTGGTTGACGGGCCGGTTGGAACAAGGGGTTGGGACAGGTTTTTTTTGTTTTTTGTGGGGGTGACGAGGTCTGACAGGTTGTTTGTTACTTTGGCGGGGACGGAGTCTGACAGGTTGTTTTGTTGACGTGGGCCGTGACGAGAGTTGACAGGTTTTTTGTTGACGTGGCTTTGACGAGAGTTTTAAAGGTTGGTTGTTGACGTGGGCGTGACGGAGTCTGACGGTTGTTTTGTTGACGGGGCGTGACGAGATCTACAGGTTGGTTTTTTTGGGGGGACGTGGGTGCGAGAGTCTGACGGGTTGTTTTTTTGACGTGGCGGACGAGTGTTTTAAGGTTGTTTGTTTGTTGACGGGGCGTGGGGGGGGAGAGCCCTAAAAGGGTTTGGTTTTGTTTACGTGGGGAGGGAGAGTCGAAGGGTTTGTTTGTTGACGTCGCGTGACAAAGAGTCTGACAGGGGTTGACACGCTGTGACACACCTAATGCCCTTTGACGGAAATCTAAACCCTTTTACCACCCCCCACTTTCAGCACATCCAGGACCATTGCAAAGGGGGCCGTCTCTTTGCCTGTTGAATAGCCCGGGTTTTTTTAAGCTTTTTTTCTTTTGGGGAAACAAAACATTGTAAAGATGGTGATTAAAACCCAAACAACAAAAACCCACAAGGGTTTCAAAATGAGGATAAAATTTTTAATGATAAAAGTGTTAACAATAAAAACAAGAGCAAAAACATTTAAGAAAAAAGAAAAACAAAAACAACAAACAAAAAAACAACAAAAATAGTAATAATGTTAAGATTAAAAAAAAAAGGGAAAAATAAAGTAAAAACGGCTTTAAATTTCAATTTGACTCTTTATTTGTTGGTTTTTGGTTTGGGTTTTCTGGTTTTTGTTTGGGGTGGCAACAATCAGCATTTTTTTAACAATTCAAGTCAAAGGGGAAAAAAATTTTGACAAAAGCAAAAAAAAAAAAAAAAAAAACAGGAAAAAAAAAATCCGCCCTTTTTCAAAATCACAGAGATGGAATTTGGGGAACCCAAGCTGCTTGCCCGCATTTCCCCATATTTCCCAATCATTTTGTTCCCATGGAACGTCCTGAGATCGTATCACCAAGTACCCGAAATTAAGGGCAGCGAGGAAAAAAATGTTTGGGAAATTTAAGACGAAAAAAAAAAAGGAATGAAATCAAATTTTTTATGAAAATAATCGTTTGGGGGTTGTGGTTACCATTTCAAAAAAAAAAAACGGAATGAAAGAAAGCTGTGAGAAAAGGCCCAAAGATTTTTTTTTTGTTTTCTGTCCCTTTTTATTTTATTTTGACTTTACCCTTTTGTTTCTTTGTGGTAGCTGCAAGTATTTAGGTTTAAAACAAAAATTTGTTGTTAAAAACCAGAGTTTAAAAAACCCTTTCAGTAACAAACCTTTTTTCCATTGTTTGTCATTTTTGTGCATGAATGATACTGCAAATAAAAAGAACAGAAAACAACCAAAACCCACACACACACCACGCACGCACGCAAAGCACGCACGCACGCACCACCCCGCACGAAGCACGCAACAAAACCCCACCACCACCCAAAAAACACACAACCAACACCCACCCACACACACAAAACCCCACACCACTTCCCCTTTAAACAAACATTGAATTGAAAATTAACCTTAATTTTTTCCCAAAACGATAAAATCCGCCGTGGGCCCCTGGGGGTGCCCGGTGCTGACCGTAGGCCTTGGGACAAACGCGTGGTTCCCGATTTGAACCAAATTGGCCTTTTAAAACAGGTGTACAAAACCTTAACACGCCCGGCGTTTTCTCAGTGTTTGGGTTTTTGGAGAGATATTCAAAACTGGGGGGCCTTTAAAAAAATGGCATTTGGTCTACCCCATCAGAATGGCTTTGTGAAAGGGGATTTTGGGGCATTTAAGGGGGGGGGTGTGTGGTGTGTGTGGTTGTGTGTGTTTGGGTGGTGGTTTTTTGTGTGTTGTGTGGGGAGAGAGAGAGAGAGAGGGGAGAGAAGAGAGAGAGAGAGGAAAAGTGTGTTGTGTGTGTGTGTGTGTGTTTGTGTTGTGTTTTGGGGTGGTGGGGGCGCTTGTGCCGGGGTTTTTATGTGTGTGTGTTGTGTGTGTGGGGTGTGTGGTGGTGTTTTGTGTGTGAGGTTGTGTATTTAAAGTTAAAGGGGGGGCTTTTTACTGGAAAAACGATGAGTGGGGGGGTGGTAAAAATTTAAAAATTAAAGGCGGTTTAAAAATTTTTTTGCCCCTTCACTCACTGAGGAAGGGTTAGTGAAAGGGACAAGGGTTTTTAAGTTTTGGGAGTTTGGTTGGGGTATTCATTGGATGTGGGTCACCAGAGCGGAAGGGTTTTGTTTAATGGCGCAAGCTTTTTTAAAATTAGGAGTGTGGTTGGGTTTTTCAAGGATGTGTCCCGCCCAATTTTAAATTTACTCCCTTTTAAACTTTCTTTTTATCCGCCCTTCTTGGGCTTTGTCCCCTTGTTAAAGGCTTCCGAAGCCTTGGCTTTTTAAAGGGTGTGTCAGGGAATTGTAACTTTGGGGGGGCACCAAAGGCCACAAAATGTGGTTTTGCCTATAAATTAAAGGGGGATTGTCTTCCCGTTGTGGAAAAACCCCCTAGCATAACATTATCAGTCTCCAAAATTTCCCCAAAATCGGAGTGGGCTGCCCCCCGTGGGGGGTAATTTTTAAAAAAGGTCCCAAACCTAATTTTTTCTCATCCCCCAAAAATGAAAGCATTTTAAACCCTTTGTTTCGTAATTTTGGCTGTTTGGATGGTCCCCCGGGTTTTTTTTAGCCCCGGGCTCAAAACAACAACAACTCGGTTTTTATTTTCCAGGGGCCCCAAAAAACATTTGGGGGGGAAAAAAAAGGGGTGGGTGGGCCCCTTCTTAAAAAAAAAGGGGAAAAATTAATTTTATTCCCCGGGTGAAAAAACCAAACCTTAAAAAGAACATCTTTTTTGGTTTAAAATTTTTTTGCCCGGGGGTTTTTGTTGGGTCCCTTTGGGCTGGGGGAATAATTGGAAAATTTAAAAAGATAAAAATTTTTTTCCGCGAAAAGGGAAAAAAAAAATTTAAAATTTAACAATTTTTTTTTCTTTGTAGTTTTTTGGTTTTTTTCCCGGGGAATTTGTTTTTCAAAAAAATTTACCCCGGCGGGAAAAAAAAATTCCAAATTTTTTTTATTTTTTTTCAATTTTTTGCCCTTTTGGGGGGAAAATTAACCTCAATTTGCATTTTTCCCCCTGAGTTTCCCCCCCCACCCCCTCCCCCCCCACCTTTTCAGTCAGCTTTAAAAAAAAAACAAAAAACAAAAAAACATTTTAAAAACAAAAAAAAAAAAAAGGGAAAAAAAGGAAAAGGGGGGAAAAAAAAAAGGAAGAAAGTGGAAAACCGATGAAAAGGAAAGGGGGGGGTGGGGGAGGAAGGGGGGGGGGGGAGCAAATCGCAAGGACTTTCCCGCTGTCCGTCTTTGGGGGGTGAAAATTTGGGTTTAACAAACCGGGGCCAGGGGAGATTTAAAACCCGTGGGGTGGTTTTGTGTTGAAACTTTTTGTGAGAAAAAGGCTTCGGTTTTTACAGGTTTTGGGCTCCCGGGTCAAGGGTTCGAGTTTTTTGTTTTTTGTGGGAATTGGTAAAAATTCCGTTTTTAATTCCCAAAAAACCAAATTTGGCATTTTCCCAAAACCTTCGGGGGTTTGGCCCTTCCTGGACCCATTTTTATTTTTCCCCCAAATCAACAATTTGCCCGACCCGGGGGAAATTGGTTTTGGGAAGTTTGTAGGGACTTGGGGGAAAACCCCTTTTATGGGTTTTTTCCCCTTTTTTAAAGTCTCCCCTTGTTTTGGACCTTTCCCCATTTCCCTTTGGTTTTCCTTAATTTCCTTCGCCAAAGGGGGTTTTTTTTTTCCACTTTTTTTTTTTTTAAAAATCTGAAGTTTTCCCTGACCCCGGGAAATGGGTTTTTGGGGACGAGTTTTTTTAAAAGGCCAAAGGCTACCCTCTAGGGTTTGGGTTATTATAATTTAATTTCGTGGTTTTTTGGCTGATCCCTTTAAGGTTTCTTTTTGGCGGTTTTTAAACCTTTTTGGCGGCAGCCTTATGGGGTTTTTTTCTCCCCTCTCCAACCACGGGGACCTTCTTTTCCCCAAATTTAAAGGGGGGGAAAAATTTTTCCTTTTTGCTTCTGGGGTTTTCTGGCCTCCACGGGGGGGCCTTTTTTCCCGGGCCCAACGAGGGTCACCTCTTTTTTAAACTTGAAGGGTTTTTTTCCTTTTTTTGTTTCGTTTTTTTGTTGGTTTTTTCCTCTTTGGGAATTTCCTTTTTTTTAAAATTTTAAAGGGAAAATTTTTTGGGACCCTTTTTTTCCGGGTTTTCAAACCAAACCACCTTCAATTTTTTTCAAAGGGGTTTTTTCCTTTTTTCCAAACAGGAGCCGGGGGGGGAGGGAAAACATAATTTTATTGGGGCTTTTCCGCTCTGCCCCCGCCTGGGCCTTTTTCGGACCGCGGGTTGGGGAAAAGGGGAACCCGGCCATTTGGGTACCCACGGGTTAAGCAGTTAAAATTTTGGTCGTGGGTTGGGTTTGTTTTTTTTTCAAAGGGGGGGGGCCGGTTAAAATTTTTTTTTGCCAAAATTTTTCCTTTTGTTTTTAAAATTTTAAAAGGGAAATTTTGGGGTTTGGGGGTGAAATTTAACTTTTCTTTTCCCCGTTAAATAATTTTTAACCTTTTTGGGGAATTCCTTTTAAAATTTCGTTTTTTTTTTACCTTGGGGATGCTAGGGCGGGGGGGATGGGGGCCCCGGTTAAATTTTTGGGAAAACCCCCGGCCCTCTCCGGGCCCCGTTAAAAAATTCCAAACCCTCCCCTTTATTCATTCCCCACCGTTCCTTGTTTTTTCCGGGGGGAAAAGAACTTTTGCGCGGTTTGGGGCCCGAATGGTTTTAAGCCTGGGTTTTTGGAGGAAAGTGTCCATTTTGAAAAGGCTTAAAAGGGGGTTTGGGGCCTTTGGGAATTTTAAATTTTTTAATGTGGTTGGCCGGTCTGGAATTTGGGGGTTTTGTTTTGTTTAAGGTTTCCTTGAAAGAAAATTTTTGAAACCGGTTTGGGGGGTGAGGGAAGGGATAAGGGGTATTAAAGGGGATTCCCCAAAGGAAAAATTTGTCCCCGGAATTTAAATTTTATTTTTTTGGTGTGGGAAACCTTTTTGCGAAAATTTATTTGTTTTGAAATGATTAAGGGTAGGTTGTGTTGAAGCTTTTTGGGGTTTTTAATTTTGTTGTTGGAGGGGTTTTTGGATTTTTGGGTTTGGAATCAAAGGGGGTTGTAAAATCCTTTTTTTCCTTTCCAGTTCCATTCCCCTTTTCCCCTCCCTGGACCACCCGGGGGAACCCCCCGGGGCCGGCGCACTTTGTTGGGGGCCCTGGGGTTTGAGGGTTCCCCCCCCTGGGCCCCTTTTGCCCAAAACCTGTCCCCTGTTCTTCTGTTTTGGAAATTTAAGGCCGTTTTTTTGGGGGGGTGGTTCTGGGGGTCTCAATTGGGTTTTTGGTGGTGAAAAATGGGGCATTGGGAAAAACTTCGGTTTAAGGGGAACCCACCCCCGTTTGGGGGCCCCCCCTGAAAGACCCCTTTTGTTTCCACCCGTTTACCTTTGGGAACCCGGGTTTTTTGGGGGGAAACAGGGGGACGGAAGGAAGTGTCCCTTTTTTCCCCTTATTTTGAATTTTTGGGTTTTTTTTTGTGGTTAGAAATGTTTTGCTTGGGGCGCGGGTTGCCGTGTTTTTAAAAGCCCAATTTTTTTTTTTAAAATTTATTTTTGATTGGGCATGTTGTGTTTGTTTGGGAAGGGGGATTTGGGGGATTTTGGTTGGGGTTAATTTTTTTTATTTTTTTTGAGTTGGCTCATGCCCGGGTGCTTGACAGCCCGGGTTTTTTTTTTCCCCCTTGGAATGTCCCTTTTCCCCCCTTTTTTTTTGGGGGGGAACCGTTTAGGGGGTTAAGGGAATTTTTAGTTTTTCATTTTTTTTGGCCAAAGTTGGGGGGCTGGGTGGGGGGATGGGGCGACGGCGGGTTTGCCGGGGCCCCCGCGTCCCCAAAATTTTTTTTAGGGGGAAAAAAAAGGGGTTTTTCAAATTTTGGTTTTGGGCCACCCCCCAATTTTTTTTAAATTTTGTTTACCCGGGGGGCCCACTTTTTTTTTTTTCCCCCCCTTTTAAACCCAAAATGGGGGAATTTTTAACCTTTTTTTTTTTTGGTGCTTGTTGGCGAAAAAGCTTTTTTTTTCCAAAGCCCCAAAAAGTACTTTTTGGGAAATTTTTACCTTTCTTTTGATAGGGAAAATCTTTAAAAGGAATGGGAACCACCCAAAACCCCCCGGAACCCCGGGGCCACTTTCCCCCTCGGAAGCGTCAGAGTTTTAGTGAAGCAACTGTGGCTTTTTGTTGTGTCAGAACCGAAACCCCCTTCTCCAGCTTTCCCCCCGTAAGGAGCAGGGCCCCGGGGGGCTTTCCCCATGGGAAAGTCCCAAAACCCCAAGGGGCGGGCCCCAACGGGGGTCAAACCCCCGTGTCGGGGGTGGGACCCGCTCAGGATATCCCTCGGGCCTGGTTTTTGGGGCGACCGCGACGGGGAGGAAAGAGGCCCCCGTCGGGAAGAGGGGGGTGCCAGGCAGGGGGTCCCCGCGTAAGGAAAAGGGTTTAAAAAAGGGAAGCCCTGCGTAGGGAAAAAGCTAGAAAGGGGGAGGCTCTCGCAGGAGGAGACTGCCAGCAGGGAAAAGGCGTAGGGAAAGGGGTACGCGCGTAAGGGGGGAGGAAACCGGCGTAGGGAGGAGGTTTCCCAAAAAGGAAAACGGGGTAGGAGGAGGCTGCCCCCGACTGGAAAACCCTTGTAGGGAAGAAAATAGATTGGGGGTGGCCCTGGGTTAAAGGGGGGAAAAAGGAACAACTTTTTCGCGGACTCCCCCGTCCCGTAATCAGGGGGGGTTTTCCAAAAGGCAAGTGGGTAGAGTTTGAGGCCCAAAAAAAAAAAATTCCAAGTTCAAACCCGTGAGGACATTTTTAAATTTTTCTTGAGCATTTTGACAAGGTTGCTAGTTCCTACCCAAATTTTTTGGGAAAAAAAGGCCATGCCCTTTTTTTTGGGTTATCCGGTGTGCCGGGAGTGTGTTTCTTACTTAAATTTAAGGGGGTCTTTGCAGAAACAGTTGGTCTGCGTAAACGTTTCCACCTTACCCCCCAAAAAGTAAAGGAGGGAATTCGGGCCTGAAAAAGAATAACAAAAAAGACCTTTGTTTTCGTTTTTTGGGGTAGGCTGCGCCAAACGTAGGGTAATTGGGGGGGGGTTTTGTTGGGTAAACTGGGCTTGAGGATCTGAAACCATCGAACAGTTTTCAAAACCCCCGGCCCCAGAGGGTTTAGGGCCGTTTTAGGCGAACGCACCCCAGGGGTTTCGCGGGTTTCGAAATTTATACGGAGGTTTTGCTGAAGCCGAAAAAGCTTATTGGGGATGCCCCAAACGGGCAGGAAGACCCCCCCAGGTTTTTGTGGCAAAAGGGCCCCCACGCGGCTAGCGGGCGAGGGAAGGCAGGAGTTCATTGGGGACCTCAGCACCCCGACGTGTTTTCTTTGTGGTCCCTCCCGGGCCCCATTAAGGAAAAAATTTCCCTAAAGCCGCCGGGGTTTTTATGGGGTAGTCCCTTTTCCGCGTCCTCGTGGCCCCGGGGAACCCTGGGGCCATCCCCGTTTGGGGGTTTCAGAGTTGGCCCGTATTTCTTTCTGTTGTTGGTTCCCTTTCCCTTTGGGCGAATCCATAGGGTTCGGGGCATCAACGCTCTTTGGGGGATAAGGGGTTTGGTTTCCCCTGAGGCTCAGGGGGCGCCAGGTTTTAAAGTTTTGCGGGTTGGGGGGGCTGGTTTTAAACCCCCCCCGTCCTTCGTAATCTTTCCCCATCTCCAACCCCCCCAATTTGTGGGGGGAAGTTTGGGCCATCGGGGTGGAAAACCCTCTTTTAATTTCCCCTTTTCATAGGGGAAAAAACCATCACCTTTTTAGACGGGCAGTCAGTCGTGTTCGGATCTGCCCGTAAAAGGGGTGGTGGGGTTACCACCGCCCAAAACCAAGAAGGGACAGGGAATTTGGTTGTTTTTTCCGATCTCTACGAAAGGGTTTTGCAAGAAAACCCATAAGGGGGACCTTGGGTTTTTCTTTAGGCAGGGACTTGGATTTCCCCAAAGCCTGCGACAACTGGTTTTGGGGCGTCCCGCCAGTCGCCCGACATGCTAAGGTGGGGCTTTAAACTCCAAAAAAGGGGAAACCCTTTAGGGACTTTTACTAAGGGGAGATAGGGTAGCCCAAAACAACGGGCGTTTTCCCCCAAAACTTGAGAAATTTTGTTTCCGGCAGGCCCCATATTCACCCCTGGCGGCCATTTGGGCTCAAAAGGGGGGCTCGAGCGGGGGTTTGACCAAAAATTCTTTTGGCCGGGGATGAAAAATCCTTTAGGTTTTGGCAGTAAATGCGCAGTTCGAAAGTCTCCAACGGGAAACGCCTAAAAGGGTTTGCTTTAGGCGGTTTTCCCCTGGGGTCATGGGCCACTGGTTTTTTTGGGGCCATTCAGGGAAGGGTTTTGGGGCGACCCGGGGGGACCCCTTAATCCACCATCCGATGCGGTCACCGCTACTTTTTTGGGAGTGGTGGACTATGCGACTCGATACCCAGAGGGTGTTTTCCCCCTTTGGACCCCCCCCCCCCCCCCCCCGTGGCCCCCTGTGGTTTTTCTCCGGGAGATTTGGACGGGGACTGGGGGTGCCCCAAAAAAAAGTTATGGGCCCGGGAAATTTGTTCTGGGAAGGGGATATTCATCCTCTCCAGTGCCTGAACCGGTTTCCCGCCAGTGGTCGTTTGACTCGTGGGTTTGGCATGGAAAATGCAATCATTTTCGCCCTATTAAAAGGGTTTCCCGCAATACGGAAAGCTGAAATATTCAGCCCAGTCCGTAGTAACACTTTTGGGAAAAAAGTCCCGGGTAACCCTTTCCCCCCAAACCCGGGGTTTTATCCCCCCCTTTTTTCTCTGTATCAGGTGTAGTAAAAATTTTTACTTCAGTTCGGAATTTCTATTTTTTTGTTTTGGGAAGGGTTTTCTTGTTTTTTGATAAATGTAAAATTTTTATGTAAACTCCCGGGGAAAATTTTATCTGGAAGGTTTTTATTTGGGTTTTTTCGTCCTCTGTCGATCACAGAGTGTTTGGGTTCGGGCCCATTGTTTGGGTTTTGCAAAATGGGGTCCAGGTTTTTAAAGGAGCACTGTTTCTCAGGAAAAAGATGCTTTTTGAAGGGGGGTTTGCACGATTTTTCAAAAAAAGGGTATGCCTGACCCATTTGGGTGGTGGAAATTTTTCAAATTTTTTTTTGTTGTCGGGTTGTTTTGTGGTTTTGGGCGTTTGCACCCTTTAAAGTCGTTCACCCCAGGTTGGGTTTTTTTTTTTTTTTTTCTCTCTTTCTCTTAAAATTTCCCCTGGCCCGGGTTTAAATTCATCCGCAAGTTTTACGGGGGTTTTGGGTGGTTCCTTTTCGCTTTAAACTGGCTTTTCTTCGGCCTCTTTGCCCGTCTTTTTACCCCCACGGGGCCTCATTTTTTTAGGCTTTAGGTATTTTTCACTGTGACGTTGCGTGGCATGTTTGGGTCCATTTGTTTAGGCAGTTTTTCTTCACCCCGAGCGGAAGATTCTCGGGAGCGCCTGCTCCGGTTTTGGTTCTTTACCAAATTCGTCGAAAGGTTTCGGTCGGGGACCTTCCCTTCCCACAGTCGGCCCGTAGGGGAGGGACAAACAATCATCTCTTTTCCCCATCTGTCTGGGTTCCTCGCCGGACAGAGGGGAGAGAGTCGCTTGAACCCCCCCCTTTTTGGGGCAACCCACGGGGAGCTGGTAAGCATCTTTTTCGTGGTTCGTTTGTTTTGTTTTCGTTTTTTGTTTTAGCCGGTTTAATTTTTCTCTTTGCGCAATTTTTCCCTTTTTTCTTCAAAAATTTTTAAAAGGAATATTGTTTGAGCCACTTTTCTCTGGGTTTTAATTTTAATCTTTTAAAACCCCGCCCTTCTAATTATATTTAAAAATCTTTCTCTTTTTACGCTCTGGTGTGCGGTATCGGGGGGTTTAGGGGGAAACCCGGTGATTTTGGGGGTTGGGGCTCGTTGGTTTTCGCTGTCCCCCCTTTTCACAAAACACCGGCTCTTTTTCTTGGGCCCCCGTTCTGTTTGTGTGTGCAAGGGAACGAGTTTTTGTTTGGGATGCGTACGTTGAATTTTTTTGTTTTGGGGCGTGGTTGGAGAAAATTTTGCATTTTAAATTTTTGGCCAAAAAAATTTTGGGGGTAATTGTGCCCTTGAATTATTATTAATTTTCAAATGTGGGGGCGGTCATAAGCAAATGGTTGTGTATTGTTCAGTTCCTAAGAAAGGAAAAAAAGTTTAAAAGTGAGGAGGGAAAGGGGTGAAGATTTTAATTTGCTATTCCTGTGTTTCCTGTGAATGTAATCTCTTTCCTTTTTTCGGTGAGGAGGCCTTTAGCGGGCTTTTCCCCAGTTGGTTTGTTTACTGTGTTATGCTCAGGGCTTGTTTGGCGGGGCTGTTAAATTTTTTCAGCAAACCCCCCCTCCCCATCATGCAGGGGGTGGGTTTGGATTTAACAGGGATATGCCCCCCCCGTACTGGGCTGCGGGGGTTTTCCCGTTCCCTTCCCTTTTTTCCTTCCCTTTTTTCCTTTCCTCTCCTCCCGGGGGGGTTCACCCGAAAGCTTGCGTGTTGGGGGCCGGGGGCCTGGTTGAGGGCACGTGGACTTTTTCTGGGGGGATCCCGACCCCTGTCCGGGAACCCTTTACCACAAAGCCCGTCCAGGGAAAGCGTTTTCCAAGGTCCTGGGCTTCCCACAGCCCCTGAAACCGTGTGGTTTGCTTGTGTGTGCAAATTTTTTGGGGTGGGTGTGGGGGCAAGGGGGTCGGCATTGAAAGGGCACTTTTGTTCAAAAACCCAAACCCCGGGGTTTGGGGGGCCTAAAACGCTCGGTTTCCACAGTGGACTTTTGGGGAGGCAGGGGGTTTGGGGGGAAACCCCACGAAACCGGAAAGGAAAGTTGGGGCTGGAAAACCCCTTTTTTTGATTTTGGGGGTTTTGGTTTGTGTGCGTTGAAAAGCTTTTTTTGGGGACTATGGGTATTTCGGGGTGTTGAAATGCTTAATTTTGTGTAAGTTTTTGGGGTTTAAATGCTTTTATTTGTGATTGTGGGATGTTTTTGGGGTGTTGGAATGCTTTTTGGACTATGTGTGTGTTTGGGGTGAAAAAAGGGGGGTTGTATCGAATTTTTTTCTTGTGTGGTCTCTTGGGGGAGGCTTGTTGGGGGTCAGTCACTCCCTTTTACCCCATCTAACCGATCCTGTCGGGCAGACCTCCCCGGGGTCGGTCGTGACCCTGGTGCCCAAGTCCTTGCCTGGATTTATCTCCCTTTGACAACGTACATTAACCCCCCGAATCCCAAAATCCAAAAAAAGCCCAAACATTTTTTATTAAACGTTTATTAAATTTTCAGCGAGGTGACAAAATGGGGGTGAAAGTTTAGTTTTTAATCAGTGGGAAATTTTTAAAGGTCGACAAACGGACGCAGTTTTTGGCTGTAACTGCCCTCCCCTCTCTCCCCCCTCTATATAATCCTCTCTCTCTCTCTCCCCTCTCTCTCTCTTCTCTCTATTTTTTCTCTTTTCGGGGGGTTTAAATTTTTTTGTTTTTTAATTCAAGTCACCGTCCCCCCCTTTTTCAAACACAACAAAAAACGGCAACAACATCTTTAAAAAGCGTTCATGATTTTGTGTGTGGTTTTTTGTGGTAGCAAAAAACCCCAAACAGGTGTGGGGCCCAAGTTGGGGGGGTAAAACAAAAAGGTCACACAGAAATTTTCTTATCCCCCAGCTGAAAGCATTTTTACCGTAAGTTCAAATACTTTGGCTGGTTTGGATTTCCCCGGAGGGCCCTTTTTGCCAAAGGGGACGACAAAGAAAGACGACGACGAGAAAAACAAACCCCCTGTGAAAAACATGAGGGAAAAACCCCCTCACTTGTACTCCCTTCCCTCTTTTTTAGCATCCCCACCCCCCCCCTCCTAAACCCCTAACCCGGTCGAGCTGGGCCTTTTTGTTCAGTTCTGTCGCTGTCTCTCTCTCACTCTCTCTCTCCCCACACACACACACACCCACCCCACCACACACCACAAAAAACACACCCCCACACAAACACATCCTCCCCCCTCCTTTTTTTCTCCAAAAAATCTCACCTTGGCGAGCTGTCCCCTGGGTCTGTGTCTGTCTGTTTGTCTGTCCCCTCTCTTCCACAAACACACACACACACACACACCCCACACACACCCACCAAAAAACACCACACACCGGGCCCCACGCACGCACGCACGCACGCAAAAAAACACACAATCACAAACCCCACCACACCCCACACACGCACCCCACACACACACCCCACACCACACCATGGGGACTTTTTTTTCAACCCCCCAAAAAAACCCCCATTTTTTTTATTCAAACAAAAAACAGAAGCCGGAAAAATTTTTTAAAAGGGAAGCTATGTCTTTACAAGCCATGATGACTACCTTTGAAGCGTTTTAAAAAATCCTTGAATCCTTCCATCAGCAACGGGGAAATGTGGCTTCCTACGTTATCAAAATTTTTTTGGATTTTTTCATGTTTCTCTCAATTTTTTCTACAATATATATTTTTAAATTTTTAAAAAATTTTTTGAAACCTATTTCTTCAGAAAATTTCCACTGACCCTGAAAAAAGGGCCCTGCAAAAAAAAGGATGGGTTCGGGGGAGGAGAGGGAGAGAGAGAGAAAAGAGAGAGAGGGAAGAGAGAGAGAGAGAGAGAGAGAAGAGAGGGGTTTAAAAATGAAAAAACCCCCACCGTTTTCAATTGGGGGATAAAACTCATTAAAAGGGATTTGCATTAAAAAAAATAAAACAACGAAAGGAAAATCTTTTAATTTTTAAAGTTTTAAAATCATGTTTTGTCGTATCTACCTTCCTTGTCCCCTCTCTCTCTTTCTTTTACCTTCTGTGGGGGTGTGTGTGGTGTGGTTTGTGGTGGGGGTGGCGCGCCCGCGCGGCCCTGGGGGGGGTGCGTGCGTGGTGTGTGTGTGGTGTGTGTTTTGGGGTGTTTTTTCGAAAATTTTGTTTTTCCTCATCTAGATTCTTTGTCTTTGCTTTTATGTAGCCGAAATTTAATTTTTGCAAAATCCAGCAAAACCGAAAACCCCCAAAAAAAAAAAAAAAAATCATAAACGCGATTACGACTTTCCCCAGTTTGGGCCTCTTAATTTGAAGGCATTTTGGTGAAAACTTTTTCCGGGAAAATTTCCCTAATTTGGGCATAAAAGAAAAGGGTGAAGTTGAATGGTGCTAAAAGTAAAGGGCCCTATTTTTTGTACACATGCACCGGAAGTGAAGATCCGAGGAGAGGGGCTGGGGAAGTTTGGGAAACTCAAAAAACATCCCGCCATTTTAAACGAAAACAACTAGTATCGCGGTCAAATAATTAATGAGTGTACTGACTTGTTCAAACGGGTCTGGCCAGCGCAAACACATAGTGTTGATTGTTTCCATTTAGTATTTGACTGTTTTCGATGAATATTAATAGGCTGCATGTAACTTCATCACCAACTTGACTGTAGCTTCATGCCCATCGTTTCCATGATTTGAAAAAGCGTACAGAAAGAAACAGGACTTGCTCCTGCATGTCAGTTGCTCAATTCATGCATTGCTGTCTCAACAGCTGCACGCAGCAGGCGAGATGTATACGCTCCCACCGTAATATTCTTGACGTGGGCCGCTCTTACAGAGAGAAGAGTGGCAATATCAAGTCACCACTAATTAAAGCCACAGGTAGAGGGAGAGGTACCGAGTTCTTCCCCCTTTTGTCGGAGAGTTGTATAGGTCATTGGCTGCAGACGCTACTACGTACCGACCACAGCTGGCTCAACGCGCACGTGAAAAACCGTGTAACCTGGTGTTTTGCCCTGAGCTCCATTCAATAGAGAGGGGAAAAAATGAGCCAGGGAAAATGATCATGGCTCTAAATAAGGAACATAAAAGCGGAATAAAATTACAGTGCTGCCAAACGAAGGAAAAACAAACACACACACACCCCACACACACACACACAACACACACACACACACACAGAGCAGACAACGCGTTTCGACCTGTTTGTCTTCGTCAGACAGGTCAAATAAAGTTCACGAGTCGCTTATCTCTTCGATCCGGGCTGCAGAATGTGGTCCTGAGTGAAAGGTTAAATAACACTACTGCATGGGACTGAAGGGAAGAGGTTTTGCTTTGGCTTAAGGCTGTGTCAGACCAATTGACATAGGCTAGAACACCAAGGCTCATCAAAATGGTGTTATGCTCTGCATAGATATGCAGGGATTGTTTTCAGTCGTCACAAGCTCCTAGCTTTAACATTATCAGTCTCCAAAATCCCCCGAAGTCGGAATGTAGCTGCCCATGTGGCAGGGTAGTCAAAAATTTGGGCACACACGTGATGCTTCATCCTTAGTTGATGCATTTGTACCATAGTGTTCAAATGCTTCGGCTGTTCGGATGATCCCTGGAGTCTTTTAGCCAGGATATGACGACGACGACAACAACAACAACAAAAAAACAACAAACAACGACAACGACGACAAAAACAACAAGGGAAGAGGTTGAAGGAAAGAAGAATACAGATGATACAAGTTAAAACACTACTACTTCTACCACTAAAAAATGTTTCAATTCACGTTATCATAATAAACAACATTACTAATGGTAATAACAACAATGATGGATGTGGTGGGGGTAGTGGTAGACGCAGCAGCCGCAGTAATTGTTAGTAGTAGTAGTAGAGTAGTAGTTGTAGTAGCAGCAGCAGCAGTTGTAGTAGTAGTAGTGGTGGTAGTGTAGTTGTTGTTGTTGTTGTTGTTGTTGTTGTTGTTTTTTGAGGGGAAGAAGAAAAAGAAGAAAGAGAAGATGGAAAACGGAAAAAAAATAGTAAGATAAACTCCAAGAATAATAAATAGTCATACTGCTACCACCATCACCACCACAATAAAACACCAGCAATAAAAACAGCTGCTGCCGCCCACTACTACTACTACTACTGTAGAAAATGTGAAAGAAAAAAAAACTACCTACCTACCTAGGCTCCTATTTACCTGTCTGTCTATCTATCTATATATCTATCTATCTATCTATCTATCTATATTATTCTATCTATCTATCTATCTATCTACAGATGAATAGAAATTTAGAAAAGTCAAAAGGAATAATCATCAAGTACGAATAATAAAGATTACAAGAACAGCAATATTAATAATGATATTTATTTTTAAAAAAGATAATAATAGAACGAAGAGAGAATAAGAAGAATGAGGAAGAAGAAAAAAGAAAGATGAATAAGAAGGAAGAAGAAGAAGAAGAAGAGATGATGATGATGATGATGATGATGATGATGATTTATCTTCTCATCATCTCATCATCATCATCATCATCATCTTCATATCATCATCATATTATTATTATATTTATATTATTATTATTTATATTATTATTATATTATTATTTATCATTATTATTATTATTGTTGCTGTTGTTGTTGTGTTGTTGTCGTTGTCGTCGTCATCATCATCATCATCACATCTCATTCATCCTTCCATTTAAA
>CM031609.1:4939688-4950117 GCA_018398815.1 Conus ventricosus | reverse complement strand
CATGTTATAGAATCAGTGAAAAAAAAAAGATGACAAAAGCAAAAAAAAAAAAGACAGGAAGAAAAATCCTGCCTCTTCTCAGATCAGCAGAGATGGACTGGTACCACGCTGCTTGCGCATTTCCGCCATATGCCTATATCATTTTCGTTCCCATGGAACTGTCCTGAGATCGTATCACCAAGTACCAGAAGTTAAGGACAGCGAGGAAATAGTGTGGAAGTTGAAGACGAAGAAAAAGGAATGAAATCAATAGTATGAACAATAATCGTTGTGTGTTGTGGTTACCAGTTCAAAAATAAAATCGGAATGAAAGACCAGCTGTGATGCAGAGGCCCACTAGATTTTTTGTTTGTTTGGCTGTCTTATTGTTATTTGACTTTACGTTCGTTTCTTTGTGGTAGCTGCAAGTAGTTAGGTTGACACTAAAGTGTGTTGTAACACCAGAGTAAAGGACGTTTCAGTAACAAATACTTTGAGCTCATTGTTCGTCATTTGTGTGCATGATGATACTAGCAAATAACAGATCAGAAACAACCAAAAGCACACCACACACACGCACGCACGCACGCACGCACGCACGCACGCACGCACACACGCACGCACGCACGCACCACACACACACCACCACACACACACACACACACACACACACACACACACACACACACACACACACTTCCTTACAGCAAGCATTGAATGTGATATTTACTCTTTATTCTTCCAATACAGAGTACAATCCGTCGCGTGCCACTGGAGGGATGCCCGTGGCTGACCGTAGGCCTTTGGTACGAAACGCGTGGTTCACCGATATGAACCACTTGGCCTTTCCAACACAGTGTGTACAGACCTTAACACGTCTGGCGTCCATTCTCAGTGTTCGGGTTGTGGATGAGATATTCAAAATCTGGAGTGGCTTCAAAAGATGACATTTGGTCTCCCCCCATCAGAATGAGCTTTGTGAAGGCTGATTTGGGGTCATAAGTGTGTGTGTGTGTGTGTGTGTGTGTGTGTGTGTGTGTGTGTGTGTGTGTGTGTGTTTTGTGAGAGAGAGAGAGAGAGAGAGAGAGAGAGAGAGAGAGAGAGAGTGTGTATGTGTGTGTGTGTGTGTGTGTGTGTGTGTGTGTGTTGGTGAGTGCGCGCGCGCGTGTGTTGTGTGTGTGTGTGTGTGTGTGTGTGTTGTGTGGTGTGTGTTGTGTGTGAGGTCCTGTGTATAACGTTAGCGCTGACTGAGACGATGAGTGGTGGTGAGTATCTTGAACAATAAGGACGGTCAGAAGTGTTTGCCCGCTTCACTCACTGAGCGAAGGATTCTGTGAATGGCTCAAGCTTTTGAAGTTCTGGAGTGTGGTTGGGATATTCATTGGATGTGCTCACCAGAGCGAAGGATTCTGTGAATGGCGCAAGCTTTTAAAGTTCTGGAGTGTGGTTGGGATATTCACTGGATGTGCTCACCACTGCACTCACTTTTAACTTGCTTCCTCTCCGCCATTCATGGCTTGTCATTGTCAGGGCTCCGCCTTGGCTTAAGGCTGTGTCAGGCCAGTTGACATAGACTAGAGCACCAAGGCTACAGCAAAATGTTGTTATGCTCTGCATAGTTTATGCTGGGATTGTCTTCAGTTGCTGACAACCTCCTAGCATAACATTATCAGTCTCCAAAATCCCTCAAAGTCGGAGTGTAGCTGCCCACGTGGCGGCCGGTAATCAAAAACGGTCACACACTAATGTTCTCATCCCCAGCTGATGCATTTCTACCATAGTATTCAAGTACTTCGGCTGTTCGGATGATCCCTGGAGTCTTTTAGCCAGGCTTCAACAACAACAACAACATCGTCAGGGCTCAGCGGTGAAAGAACAGGTGGGAGGGAGGAGGGGGAAGGGGGTGGGTGGCTTTCCTCCTTACTTAAATTTAAAAGAAAAATTATTATTATTCCGCCGGATGAAAGGGACAAACAATTGATAGAACATCATCTATCTTGTAATTTGTTTTGTCCCGTCATGTTTTGTTGTTGTCCCTTTTGTCTGGCGGAATAATGATAATTCAAAAGCAGAATGATAATTTTTCCGCAAGACAAAAGGGACAAAAAAAATTACAAGACAATTTTTGTCTTGTAGTTTGTTTTGTCCCGTAATTTGTTTGTCCCATTTATCCGGCGGGATAAATAATAATTTTTCTTTTCAATTTGTTTCAATTTCCGCCTGCAGTCACCTCACTTTGAAACCACCTTCCGTACTGAGTTTTCCCCACCCCCTCCTACGTTCAGTCAGCTTTAAAACAAAACAAACAACAACAACATACAAAAGAAAAAAGAAAAGGAAGGGGGGAAAAACAGAAAATGAAGCGATGAAAGAAGAGGGGTGAGAAAGGGGGGGGAGCAAATCGCAAGGAACTTTCTGTGTCCGTATGGGATGAAAATGGATGAAAAACCGTGCAGGGAGATAAACAGGTGTGTTGTGGTGAATCTTGTGAGAATGGCTTCGGTTCACGGTAGGGCTCCGCCAGAATTCGAGTTGTTGTTGTTGTTGGTGTCGTACCTGGCTAAAACTCAGGTATCATCAAACCAGCCGAAGTACTTGAAACTATGGTACAAATGTAGCTGGGGATTGAGACATTACGTGTGTGCCGTTTTTGATTATCCCCCCACATGGAGCCCACTCCGACTCGGGAACGATTCGAGTTATATAGCAATGTTTGTAGGTACTGAACACTTCTTGTTTTCCCTTCCACATACAAATCCCGTTCGTTTGCACCATTCCCCATCCTTCTGACTTTTCGCTCATTCCTTCGCCGATGGGGCTTTTATTTTCCCCCTTTTTTTTTTTTTTAAATCTCAACATGACGTCATCAACTGACGTGGGAAATGGTGTGTCACGAGTTTGTCACGAGGCCTATGACGGCTGACCCATCTAGGGTGGTGGAATTATTCATTTATTTATTGTCGTCGTTGTTGTCGTGTATCCGTCCCTTAATGTGGCTTGTGGTGCGTTTGCACCTTAATGTCGTTCAGCTCAGGTTGGGTTTATTTTCTCTCTCTCTCTCTCTAATTCCACTGCCCGTGCAATTCATCCTGCAAGTTCACGGGTGGCTGGTACCTTTCGCTTGAACTGGCTGTCTCTATCGGCCTCTCGCCTGTCTTTTTACCTGCCGCACGTGCATCATTCCTCTTAGGCTTGAGGTATTCTCACTGTGACGTAGCGTGGCATGTTGGCTGCCATCGTTTAGGCAGGTTTTCTCTTCACTCGAGCGGAAGATGTCTCTGGGAGCGCCTGCTCCGGTTCTGGTTCTTCACCACTTCATCGAAGGTACGGTCGGTACCTTCATTCCTACAGTCGGCCTGTAGGGGAGGGACATCACATCATCTCTTTTCCGCATCTGCTCTGCTGGTCCTCTCGACCGGACAGAGGGCAGAGAGTCGCTTGACCCGCCACTTCTGGGTCACCCACGGGTAGCTGGTAAGCATCAGTTTCGTGGTTCGTTTGTTTTGTTTCGTTTTTGTTGTTAGCCGGCTAATTCTTCTCTTTTGCGCAATTTCCTTTTGTTTTCAAAATTATAAAAGAAATATTGTTTGAGACCACTTTTCTCTGGTTAATTCAATCTTTAACCTCGCCATTCTAAATTATATTCAAAGTCTTTCTCCTTTTTACGCATCTGGTGATGCGGTAGTCGGTGGGGATGAGGGAGAACCTGGTGATTTAGGGTTGGGACTCGCTTGGTCTCGCTCGTCCGCCCCTGTCACAATCACCGTCTCTTATTCTTCGGCCACCGTCTGTTTGTGTGTGCAAGGGGAACGAGTTCTATGTTTGCAAGCGTGCGTACGCATGATTAGTCGTTTGGATGCGTGGTTGGAGAATTGTGTCATTTTGAAATGTTGCTATAAAATGTGGGGATAATTGTGCCGTTGAATTATTATTATTTGCAAATGTGGTGGCGGTCATAAAGCAATGGTTGCTGTATTAGTTCAGTTCCTAAGAAAGGAAAATGTTGAACGTGAGTGAGGGAAGGATGAAGATATAATTTGCTATTCATGTGTTTAGCCTGTGAATGTAATCTCTTACCTGCTTCGTGTGAGGAGACCTTTAGCGAACATTCCTCAGTTGTTTTGTTTACTGTGTTATGCTCAGGTCTGTGTTGAGCTGGTGCTGTTAATTTATTCAGCAAACATCCCCTCGCCCATCATGCGAGGGGCTGTTAGGATTTAACAGCATATGCCAGACCGTACTGACTGCGGGGTTCCAGTACCCTTCCTTCTTTCCTTCCAGTTCCTTCCGTTTCCTCTCCTCCCGGGGGATTCACCCGAAGCTTGCGCTGTTGGGGCCGCGCACTGGTTGAGGAGCACGTGGACTTTGCTGGAGGATCCCGACCCCTGTCCGGGACCTTCAGCCACAAGGCCTCGTCCCACGGGATGCGTTCTCCACGGTCCTCGGACTTCCTACAGCCCGTGACACCAGTGTGGTTCGCTCTGTGTCGTGCAATTTGGGTGTGTGTGTGTGTCAATGGTGTTGGCATTGAAAGACAATTCGTTCAAGAACCGACCCGGTTTGGGGCACCTGATGCGACTCGGTGCTCACAGTGGACTTTGGAGAGGCAGGGGTGTGGGGGAACCACACGAAGCACGGAAAGGAATGTGTGCTGGAAATCCTTATTTATGATTATGGTTATGTTGTGTGCGTTGAAATGCTTGTTTGCGACTATGGGTATGTCGTGTGTGTTGAAATGCTTAATTGTGTGTATGTCGTGTGTGTTGAAATGCTTGATTGTGATTGTGCATGTTGTGTGTGTTGGAATGCTTATTTGTGACTATGTGTGTGTTGGTGTGAATAAATGGGGTGTTGTATCGTAATCTTTCTTGTGTGGTCTCTTGCGGGGCGTGTGAGTTCAGTCACTCCCTTCACTCCCATCTAGACCGATCCTGTCAGGGCAGACCTCCAGGGGTCGGTCGTGACATTTGTGGGGGCTCGTCCGGGATGTGAAGGGTTCTGACTGTCTCCCTCTTTCGCGGAGTACCTGTCCAGTTCTGTCTGTTTTGTATACGTTTAGTCAGTTTGTCATGTTTGTTGGTGGGTGGTTGGCTGGGTGACTCTAGCGTGTAGGGAGCCTTGGTGGCCTGAAGGAACATCGGGTGTGACTGGGGAGTCGAGTCGAGACGAAGGGGAATCGACCGCGTCCAGACCTCCTTCCGCCGGGTGCCTCACGCAGATACGGCCGTAAGACTTTCCTTTCTGTTGCCACTCAGTCCTCTTTCCTGTTCTGTAGTTAACCAGTTTTTTTTTACCGGGTGGTTATTGAGTACAGGTGGGTGTATCGGACGTTAGTGTCACTTTTTCCTCTCTCCGGATTCCGTCTGCCATTTTTTTTTTTTTGTCGGTGAGCCCACCGCACTGTTGCTCGTGCTGTGGAGCGCGGTGTTGCCAGAGTGGGAGCAGCCTGGACATATTTTTTTTATTTTATTTTTGTTGGTGAGCCCCACCGCACTGTTGCTCGTACTGTGGAGCGCGGTGTTGCCAGAGTGGGAGCAGCCTGGACATTGTACGTTAACGTCTTTTTTTTATTTTATTTTGCTGTTTCTCAGTCAGTCACCAAGAGACGTGACATATCCGAGCGGTATTTGTTTCTTTCAAGTGGAATTGTCTTTCCCCTTATTTGAGAACCGTAGGATATAGTTGTCATGGCAACGTCCGGTGCTGGTGGTATGGCGACGCGTGCGTCGAAGAAGAAGGGTTTTCAAAATGTAGTCCCTACTATTAGTACCAGCACTTCGACTACAGTGACTTCTACTTATTCTGGTGCTGTAGCCGATAGTCCAGCGAGTACTTTCACTACTTCTTCGCTAGGGAATCTTCCTGCTGAGACCCCGACTGGCACTTCCGCTCGGAAGCGTCAGAGTATAGTGAAGCAACTGTGGGCTTCTGTTGAGTCGCAGAATCCGAAACCCTCTCTTCTCCATGCTTCCCCTCGTAAGGAGCATGCCCCGGGGGACTTTCCTCATGGAGAAGTCGAGACCCAAGGGACGGGCCGAACGGGTCATCCTCCCGTGTCGGGAGTGGTGAATCCTGCTCAGGATATCGCCTCGGTCCTGATGTTTTTGGAGCGACAGCGACGGGAGGATGAGGCCCTCCGTCGGGAAGAGGCTGCCAGGCAGGAATCCCTGCGTAAGGAAGAGGCTTCCAGGCAGGAAGCCCTGCGTAGGGAAGAGCTAGATAGGATGGAGGCTCTGCGCAGAGAGGAGACTGCCAGACAGGAAACGCTGCGTAGGGAAGAGGCTACGCTGCGTAGGGAGGAGGAAACTCGGCGTAGGGAGGAGGCTGCCAGACAGGAAGATCGGCGTAGGGAGGAGGCTGCCAGACAGGAAGCCCTCGTAGGGAAGAACTAGATAGGATGGAGGCCCTGCGTAGGGAAGAGATGGAACAACTTCTTTCGCGGACTCCCGCGTCTGTAAGTCAGGGGGTTAACCAACAGGCAAGTGATAGAGTTAGAGGCCCAAAATTAAAGCTTCCAGAGTTCAGACCTAGTGAGGACATTGATATGTTCTTAGAGCATTTTGACAAGGTTGCTAGTTCATACCAATTGTCTGAGGAACAAAAGGCCATGCACCTTTTTTCTGGATTATCAGGTGCTGCAAGGGAGTGTGTGCTTACTCTAAATGAAGGCGGTCTTATGCAGACATGCAGTTGGCTCTGCGTAAACGTTTCCACCTTACCCCAGAGACGTACAGGAGGAAATTCAGGTCCATGAAAAAGAATAAAGACGAGACCTTCGTGCAGTTTGGAGATAGGCTGCGCAAAACGCTAGGGTACTGGCGTCAGTTGGCTAAGCTGGAGCTTGAGGATCTGATTCTCATCGAACAGCTTACCAACACCGTGTCCCCAGAGTTGAGGATCCGTATAGGCGAGACAGCACCACAGGATTTCGCGGCTGCGATTCATACCGCTGAGGTGTTTGCTGAAGCCTGTAGAGCTTATGGGCATCGCCCAGATACGGACAGGAAGACCCCCACAGGATTTAGTGGCAATAGGGCGCCCACGACGGCTAGCGGGTCGAGCAAGGCAGGTAGTTCATGGGGACCTCAGCACCCCGACTGTGTTTTCTTTGTGGTCGTCCCGGCCACATTAGGAAAAATTGCCCTAAAGCCGCCGTAGTCATGGGGCTAGTCCTTTCCAGCGTCCTCGTGCCTCGGCTAACGTGGGGTCCATCCCAGCTTCTGGTGGTTCAGAGTGCCCAGTATTTCTTTCTGTTGTTGGTTCTTCCTTGGTCGACTCCATCAGGGATTCGGGAGCATCAACGCTCTTTGTGGATAAGGATTTGGTTTCCCCTGAGGCTCAGCGGGGCGCCAGTTATGATGTGTGCGGGTTGGAGGCTGGTTTTACCTCCACCCGTCCTTCTGTACTCGTTCCTATCTCCACCCCCTACTTCTGTGGCGAAGTATGGGCCATCGCGGTGGAGCGACCTCTGTATTCCCTTCTCATAGGGAATACCATCACCTTTGCAGACGGACGCAGTCAGTCTGTGTCTACGGATCTGCCCGTACAGGCGTGTGTGGGAGTTACCACGCGCCCAAAGCCAAGAAGCAGGAGCAGGAATTGCGTCCTGTTCTTCAGCCGATCTCTGACGAGGTTCTTGCAAGAGCCGATCCTGCTACCATGGTTCGTCTTCAGGTCAGGGACTTGGATGTCCAACGCCTGCGACAACTGGTGGGTCGTCCCGCTCAGTCTGCCCGACATGCTAAGGTGAGCTTTAAGCTCCACAAGGGAATCCTCTTTAGGGTCTTCACTCAGGCAGATAGGGTAGCCAAGCAACTGTCGTTCCCCAAAGCTTGAGAGAATCTGTTCTCCGGCAGGCCCATGATTCACCCATGGCAGGCCATATGGGCTCAAAGCGGACTCTCGAGCGGGTTAGACAAGACTTCTTCTGGCCGGGGATGAACTCTCAGGTTAGGCAGTACTGCCGCAGTTGCGATGTCTGCCAACGGACAACGCCTAAGGGTCGCTTGAGGCGTGTTCCCCTGGGATCAGTGCCACTGGTTGGGGAGCCATTCAGCAAGGTTGGGGTCGACCTGGTGGGACCCATTAATCCACCATCCGATCGCGGTCACCGCTACATTTTGGTAGTGGTGGACTATGCGACTCGATACCCAGAGGCTGTCCCGCTTAGGACAATCGATGCCCCTACTGTGGCTGATGTTCTCCGGCAGATTTGGACGCGCACTGGCGTGCCCAAGAAAAAGTATGGCCGGAAGTTTGTACTGGAGAGCGATCATCATCCTCTCTAGTGCCTGAACCGGATCCAGCCAGTTGGTCGTCGACTCGTGGGTTAGGCAGTGGAACTGCAGAGTCATTTTCGCCATATCAAGGGTTCCAGCAATACGGATGCTGACTATCTCAGCCGAGCTCCGTAGTCAGCACATTGGAGAAATCAGTCAGAGGTACACTTCCCCTCAACCAGGGTTATATCCCCTTTTGTCTCTGTATCAGGTGTAGTAACAGTTTTCACTTCAGTTCGGATTGCTACTTTTATTGTTGGAAGGTTTGCTTAGTTGTTTGATAAATGTAGTATTATGTATCTCCCTGTGTAACTCTATCGTGGAAGGTTTGTATTGGATTTATCGTACTCTGTCGATCACAGAGTGTTGGGTTCGGTCCCATTGTTGTGATTTTGCACATGCGTCAAGGTTCAAAGGAGCACTGTATCTCAGAGAAACAGATGCTTTTAGAAGGGGGGTTTGTCACGAGTTTGTCACGAGGCCTATGACGGCTGACCCATCTAGGGTGGTGGAATTATTCATTTATTTATTGTTGTCGTTGTTTGTGGCCTTAGCTTGTGGTGCGTTTGCACCTTAATGTCGTTCAGCTCAGGTTGGGTTTATTTTCTCTCTCTCTCTCTAATTCCACTGCCCGTGCAATTCATCCTGCAAGTTCACGGGTGGCTGGTACCTTTCGCTTGAACTGGCTGTCTCTATCGGCCTCTCGCCTGTCTTTTTACCGCCGCACGTGCATCATTCCTCTTAGGCTTGAGGTATTCTCACTGTGACGTAGCGTGGCATGTTGGCTGCCATCGTTTAGGCAGGTTTTCTCTTCACTCGAGCGGAAGATGTCTCTGGGAGCGCCTGCTCGGTTCTGGTTCTTCACCACTTCGTCGAAGGTACGGTCGGTACCTTCATTCCTACAGTCGGCCTGTAGGGGAGGGACATCACATCATCTCTTTTCCGCATCTGCTCTGCTGGTCCTCTCGACCGGACAGAGGGCAGAGAGTCGCTTGACCCGCCACTTCTGGGTCACCCACGGGTAGCTGGTAAGCATCAGTTTCGTGGTTCGTTTGTTTTGTTTCGTTTTTGTTGTTAGCCGGCTAATTCTTCTCTTTTGCGCAATTTCCTTTTGTCTTCAAAATTATAAAAGAAATATTGTTTGAGACCACTTTTCTCTGGTTAATTCAATCTTTAACCTCGCCATTCTAAATTATATTCAAAGTCTTTCTCCTTTTTACGCATCTGGTGATGCGGTAGTCGGTGGGGATGAGGGAGAACCTGGTGATTTAGGGTTGGGACTCGCTTGGTCTCGCTCGTCCGCCCCTGTCACAATCACCGGTCTCTTATTCTTCGGCCACCGTCTGTTTGTGTGTGCAAGGGGAACGAGTTTTATGTTTGCGAGCGTGCGTACGCATGATTAGTCGTTTGGATGCGTGGTTGGAGAATTGTGTCATTTTGAAATGTTGCTATAAAATGTGGGATAATTGTGCCGTTGAATTATTATTATTTGCAAATGTGGTGGCGGTCATAAAGCAATGGTTGCTGTATTAGTTCAGTTCCTAAGAAAGGAAAATGTTGAACGTGAGTGAGGGAAGGATGAAGATATAATTTGCTATTCATGTGTTTAGCCTGTGAATGTAATCTCTTACCTGTTTCGTGTGAGGAGACCTTTAGCGAACATTCCTCAGTTGGTTTGTTTACTGTGTTATGCTCAGGTCTGTGTTGAGCGGGTGCTGTTAATTTATTCAGCAAACCTCCCCTCGCCCATCATGCGAGGGGCTGTTAGGATTTAACAGCATATGCCAGACCGTACTGACTGCGGGGTTCCAGTACCCTTCCTTCTTTCCTTCCAGTTCCTTCCGTTTCCTCTCCTCCCGGGGGATTCACCCGAAAGCTTGCGTGTTGGGGCCGCGCACTGGTTGAGGAGCACGTGGACTTTGCTGGAGGATCCCGACCCCTGTCCGGGACCTTCAGCCACAAGGCCTCGTCCCACGGGATGCGTTCTCCACGGTCCTCGGACTTCCTACAGCCCGTGACACCAGTGTGGTTCGCTCTGTGTCGTGCAATTTGGGTGTGTGTGTGTGTCAATGGTGTCGGCATTGAAAGACACTTCGTTCAAGAACCGACACGGTTTGGGGCACCTGATGCGACTCGGTGCTCACAGTGGACTTTGGAGAGGCAGGGGTGTG
>CM031609.1:4889688-4937188 GCA_018398815.1 Conus ventricosus | reverse complement strand
CATTTAGTATTGACTGTTTTCGATGAATATTAATAGGCTGCATGTAACTTCATCACCAACTTGACTGTAGCTTCATGCCCATCGTTTCCATGATTTGAAAAAGCGTACAGAAGAAACAGGACTTGCTCCTGCATGTCAGTTGCTGAATTCTGCATTGCTGTCTCAACAGCTGCACGCAGCAGGCGAGATGTATACGCTCCCACCGTAATATTCTTGACGTGGGCCGCTCTTACAGAGAGAAGAGTGGCAATATCAAGTCACCACTAATTAAAGCCACAGGTAGAGGGAGAGTACCGGTTCTTCCCCCTTTGGTCCGGAGAGTTGTATAGTCATTGGCTGCAGACGCTACTACGTACCGACCACAGCTGGCTCAACGCGCACGTGAAAAACGCGTGTAACCTGGTGTTTTGCCTGAGCTCCATTCAATAGAGAGGGAAAATGAGCAGGGAAAATGATCATGGCTCTAAATAAGGAACATAAAAGCGGAAATAGAATTACAGTGCTGCCAAACGAAGGAAAAACAAACACACACACACACACACACACACACACACACACACACACACACACACACAGAGCAGACAACGCGTTCGACTGTTTGTCTTCGTCAGACAGGTCAAATAAAGTTCACGAGTCGCTTATCTCTTCGATCCGGGCTGCAGAATGTGGTCCTGAGTGAAGGTTAAATAACACTACTGCATGGGACTGAAGGGAAGAGGTTTTGCTTTGGCTTAGGCTGTGGTCAGACCAATTGACATAGGCTAGAACACCAAGGCTACATCAAAATGGTGTTATGCTCTGCATAGATATGCAGGATTGTTTTCAGTCGTCACAAGCTCCTAGCATAACATTATCAGTCTCCAAAATCCCCCGAAGTCGGAATGTAGCTGCCCATGTGGCAGGGTAGTCAAAAATGGTCACACACGTGATGCTCTCATCCTTAGTTGATGCATTTGTACCATAGTGTTCAAATGCTTCGGCTGTTCGGATGATCCCTGGAGTCTTTTAGCCGGATATGACGACGACGACAACAACAACAACAACACAACAACAACAACAACGACAACGACGACAACAACAACAAGGGAAGAGGTTGAAGGAAAGAAGAGTACAGATGATACAAGTTTAAAACACTACTACTTCTACCACTAAACATGTCATAATCATCATCGTTATCATAATAACAACATTACTAATGGTATAACAACAAGATGGATGTGGTGGGGGTAGTGGTAGACGCAGCAGCCGCATAATGTAGTATAGTTGTAGTAGTAGTAGTATAGTAGGAGTAGTAGTATCAGCAGCAGCAGTAGTAGTATGTAGTGGTGTGTAGTAGTAGTGTTGTTGTTGTTGTGTTGTGTGTTGTGTGTTGTTGTAGGAGAAGAAGAAAAAGAAGAAAGAGAAGATAGGAAAACGGAAAAAAATAGTAAGATAACTCCAAGAAATAATAAATAGTCATACTGCTACCACCATCACCACCACAATAAAAACACCAGCAATTAAAACAGCTGCTGCCGCTACTACTACTACTACTACTGTAGAAAATGTGAAAGAAAAAAAAACTACCTACCTACCTAGGCTCCTATTTACCTGTCTGTCTATCTATCTATATCTATCTATCTATCTATCTATCTATCTATCTATCTATCTATCTATCTATCTACAGATGAATAGAAATTTAGAAAAGTCAAAAGGAATAATCATCAAGTACGAATAATAAAGATACAAGAACAGCAATAATAATAATGATAATTTATTTTTAAAAAAAGATAATAATAGAACGAAGAAGAATAAGAAGAAGAGGAAGAAGAAGAAGAAGAAAAGAAGAAGAAGAAGAAGAAGAAGAAGATGATGATGATAGATGATGATGATGATGATGATCTTATCATCATCATCATCGTCATCATCATCAATCATCATCATCATCATCATCATATATTATTATTTATTATTATTATTTTTTATATTATTATTATATTATTATTATTATCATTATTATTATTATTGTTGCTGTTGTTGTTGTTGTTGTTGTTGTCGTTGTCGTCGTCATCATCATCATCATCATCCTCATCATCATCATCATCATCATCATCTTGTCATTATTATTATTATTATTAACAATAATAATAACGACGATGATTATGATTATGATTTAAGAATGATTCTACTACTACTACAGCTACAACTACTACTACTACTACTGCTGCTGCTGCTGCTACTACTACTACTACCACTGTTGAAAGGAATAAAAATGACCAATGAGTAAAAAGCTAAGTAAGAGTAGGCCTACTAGTGAAACAGAAAACGTTAGAAGAAAATAAAAACAGAAAAGAATAAAAGAAGAACAATGTATGTATAAAAGAAGAGGTACATGCAGTTAAAAGAAAATCAGAGTAAGGAAGGCGGTGAATAGATTATAGTTGGCTATGATCTAATCGTATATTTTTCCTTTACCTGTCCCTCTTCTCTTTAGTTCACTCCAGTTTTTTTCACACAAAACTCATATACCCCATATCGCAGAAAAAACGCCATGTGTTCGTTCCTCTACTTACATTGTTTTGAATGTTAATTACCCAGCCTGAAGAAGCCTGTAGGTGGAAAATCGTTGTTTTGCTGTTTGTCTATTCCTTCGTTTGCAGCCCAGCAATTCTATTTTTGCTCTTATGTTTCAACTTTGAAGAATTTTGGATAAAGCTTCGCCCCCCAAAAAAATTAGACAACGAATCGTGATTCGTTTGTCTACGGTTTTTGTTGTTGTTGTTGTTGTTGTTGTTGTTGTTGTTGTTTTGCGGAGCTTTATCAATAATTTTTCAAATTTGTTTAGATTTCCGCCTGCAGTCACCTCAGTTTGCAACCAGATCTTATGTTTCAGTTTCCGCCTGTCCGCCTTGGCTTAAGGCTGTGTCAGCCAATTGACATAGGCTAGAACACCAAGGCTACAGCAAAATGGTGTTAGCTCTGCATAGTTATATGCCTTGGCTTAAGACTGTGTCAGGCCAATTGACATAGGCTAGAACACCAAGGCTACAGCAAAATGTTGTTATGCTCTGCATAGTTATGCGGGGATTGTCTTTTGATTTCAGTGTCACAGCGTGGGGAGGAATATTATGCATAAGTCCACATTAGTATAAAATTTGTTTGCAGCTTTTCACCCCTTCAAATTCTACTGTGAGATTAGATGCATCAGATCTTAAAGTCCTCTGCCTTTTTGGAGAACTTTTACTGTGGGAAACACCAGTGATCATTTTTATGCATGAAAGTGTGTCTCTGATGCATGAAATTTACATGTGACACACTTGAGTTCAGGCCAGTGTATAATTCAAACGTCCCAGAATTTACAGCGACACTCCCCCGAAGTCGGAGTGTGGCTGCCCACGTGGCGGGGTAATCAAAAACAGTCACACACGTCATGTTCGCATCCCCAGCTGATGCATTTGTACCATAGTGTTCAAGGGCTTTGGCTGTTCGGATGATCCCTGGAGTCTTTTAGCCAGGGTACGACAACAACAACAACAACAACAACAACAACAACAACAACAACAACAACAACAACAAGTTTCCACCCGCAGTCACCCTACTTTGAGACCAAAGTAACAAATGTCAAATGAAGTTCTGTCTCAGTCTACGCATCTGGCAAACCGTGCCCCTTCTTCTGACTCTGACCCTAAGTTAAACTGATCCTGACTATAACCCTAACCCTATCCTAAAACCAACATTACGAAATCTTATTAAAACATAACCCTAACCCTATCCTAAAACCAACATTACGAAATCTTATTAAAACATAACCCTAACCCCATCCTAAAACCAACATTACGAAATCTTATATAAAACATAACCCTAACCCCATCCTAAAACCAACATTACGAAATCTTATTAAAACATAAGCCTAACCCTATCCTAAAACCAACATTACGAAATCTTATTAAAACATAACCCTAACCCCATCCTAATAATAATAATAATAGATTGCATTTCTATAGCGCAATTCTAATTCAACAAATTACTCATTGCGCTTGAACTCACGCATACATTCCTTTATACATTGTGATTCATTCGAAACAATCATTAATATAGAAAATCTACAGCACAAAAATAATAAGATAAAAAAATAAAAAAGCAGCACGTCTAACTACAGAATAAAACAAGCATTACCCTAAATGTGCTTTGAAAAGATAGGTTTTCAGATGGCTCTTGAAAGTGCTAAGAGAAGGTGAGTGTCTGAGGCTGACCGCAACTTATTCCATATCCTTGGAGCAGCAATACTAAAGGCACGCCCCCCAGCTGTCTGAAGGTTCGACCTGGGGGGCACTAACTGCTTCTCTGAAGAAGATCTCAGACTTCTAGCAAAGTTCCTGGTGGTCAAGGTCACTGAGAGACAGGGCGCTAGACTACCCTCAAAGTGGCGATAAGCCAGAACAGCCACTTTGTATTGTACACGAGCTTCAACTGGCAGCCAGTGAAGCTCGCGAAGCATTGGCGTGACATGGTCTCGTTTACGTTTTCTCAAAACTAACCGAGCAGCAGCATTTTGAATTCGTTGTAGACGTGAGAGCTGCTCATCTGTGATACCAATGAAAGTGGCATTACAGTAATCAATACGTGACAGAATAAAGGCCGATACTAGTTTTCTCACTGCTTCTCTTGAGAGATATTGCCTAATGCTAGCAATGCGCCTGAGTTCCAGGAAACAGGCTCGACACACACTGCTGATGTGGTCTTTCATAGTCAGAGTGCTGTCTAGTTTCACACCGAGATATTTCACACTTTCTTGAAAATCAATACAGCTGTCTTCCAATTCAATCGAACTGTCTTTAATCTGCCGCAGGCATGATGGAACACCCACCTTGATCACCTCGGTTTTGTCTGGGTTTAGTTTAAGCTTATTGCTAACCATCCAAGATGATACGTCATGGACGCAGGTTTGAACTTTAGAAATAACATTAGGAAAATCCTGCGGAACACTACTTGACGATACTTCAGTATCATCAGCATACTTGTGATACTGACAATCATTCCGAGACATGACATCCGACAAAGGCTGAGAATAGAGGGTAAAAAGCACAGGTCCCAACACGGAGCCTTGTGGCACGCCGAACAAAAGAGGAGATGATGATGATTTAACACTGTCAATGATAACACGTTGTTCTCGATCACATACATATGATGAAAACCAGTCAAGCACCGTGCCTCTGAGACCGTAAGTTCTCTCAAGTCTCTTTAGCAGTACAGAATGATCAAGCGTGTCGAACGCCGCACTGAGGTCGAGCAGCGCCATCACAGAAACCTTGTGGGCATCGCTCTCCAAGAGCAAGCTGTTCATGACGCTCAGCACGGCGGTCTCCGTGCTGTGATCCCTTCTGTATGCAGATTGAAACATCTCAAACAGGCTATTATCGAGAATGTGCTTTTGTAGTTGTTTCAAAACAACTTTTTCAAGAACCTTGGACAAAAATGGCAAATTTGACACAGGTCTATAGTTTTTTAACACATTACAGTCCAGTCCTTTTTTCTTCAACAAAGGTGTAACTACAGCTTGCTTAAATTGTGAAGGAACAATGCCAGTACACAAAGAGGAATTGATATGTTAGTTATCATGGTAAAAGATCATGGAGGCATGTCTTAGCAAGTTCAGTTGGTAAAGGTCTAACACACAACTCTTAGTAGGCATTGACAAAATCAGATCGTAAATGTCCTTCTCTAACACAGGCTCAAAAGCAGCGAATAATGGGACCATCGTATTCCTGGAAAGTTGGCGCCACAGAAGACCGCTGGTCAAGGTCACTGCGAAGAGTTTTAATTTTGTCACTGAAATAGTCGCAAAAGCGCTGAGGCAGGTCTGACTTTGCGGTGTCTGAGGGGAGACAGTTACATTTTTTCCGCCCTAAAAGCGAGTCCGAAACATTGAACAGTTGTCTAGAAGACGAACAAGCCATCATTTTGTTGAAATAATAGTCTTTTCTAGCAAGAATATCAACTGAGCGAGTACTCTTCATAGCATATAAATAAATTTGCTTATGAACAGTCAAACCTGTCTTTCGCCATTTTCTCTCAGCTCGTCGTCGCTTCCTCCTCGCCTCTCTCACTCCCTCAGTCCTCCAAGGGGCCGAGGGCCTGTCACGTACCCCCCTAGAAACAAGTGGGGCATGCTGGTCGAGGATTTGACCAAGACCTTTATCATAAGCCCCTACCAAATTCGAAACATCCCCGCCCCCCACACCCTGAACCATGTCTCGAACCTGGCGCTGAAAGCAGCCTGCTCTATAGCTTTTATGTTTCTGGAAGCCACGCGACGAGTGAGAGGAGCGGGTGGCTGCAAACGGAGCGAGGAAAACACACCAAAATGATCAGATAAACCTGGAAATTCCTTCACAAAATCAAAATTAAGAAGACTGTCTTCAGATTTCACTACAGTCCAATCAAGAATATTGCCACAACGCTGGGTGGCTTTGTCTACCTGTTGACACAAATTATGATCAGCAAGCAAGGTCAAAATGCGAGCAACTTTGTAATCATTAGGTTTGTTTCGTAAAACCAACATTACGAAATCTTATTAAAACATAACCCTAACCCCATCCTAAAACCAACATTACGAAATCTTATTAAAACATAACCCTAACCCCATCCTAAAACCAACATTACGAAATCTTATTAAAACATAACCCTAACCCCATCCTAAAACCAACATTACGAAATCTTATTAAAACATAACCCTAACCCCATCCTAAAACCAACATTACGAAATCTTATTAAAACATAACCCTAACCCCATCCTAAAACCAACATTACGAAATCTTATTAAAACATAACCCTAACCCCATCCTAAAACCAACATTACGAAATCTTATTAAAACATAACCCTAACCCATCCTAAAACCAACATTACGAAATCTTATTAAAACATAACCCTAACCCCATCCTAAAACCAACATTACGAAATCTTATTAAAACATAACCCTAACCCTATCCTAAAACCAACATTACGAAATCTTATTAAAACATAACCCTAACCCCATCCTAAAACCAACATTACGAAATCTTATTAAAACATAACCCTAACCCCATCCTAAAACCAACATTACGAAACCTTATTAAAACATAACCCTAACCCCATCCTAAAACCAACATTACGAAACCTTATTAAAACATAACCCTAACCCCATCCTAAAACCAACATTACGAAACCTTATTAAAAAAATAACCCTAACCCTATCCTAAAACCAACATTACGAAATCTTATTAAAACATAACCCTAACCCCATCCTAAAACCAACATTACGAAATCTTATTAAAACATAACCCTAACCCTATCCTAAAACCAACATTACGAAATCTTATTAAAACATAACCCTAACCCTATCCTAAAACCAACATTACGAAATCTTATTAAAACATAACCCTAACCCCATCCTAAAACCAACATTACGAAATCTTATTAAAACATAACCCTAACCCTATCCTAAAACCAACATTACGAAATCTTATTAAAACATAACCCTAACCCCATCCTAAAACCAACATTACGAAATCTTATTAAAACATAACCCTAACCCCATCCTAAAACCAACATTACGAAATCTTATTAAAACATAACCCTAACCCCATCCTAAAACCAACATTACGAAATCTTATTAAAACATAACCCTAACCCATCCTAAAACCAACATTACGAAATCTTATTAAAACATAACCCTAACCCTATCCTAAAACCAACATTACGAAATCTTATTAAAACATAACCCTAACCCTATCCTAAAACCAACATTACGAAATCTTATTAAAACATAACCCTAACCCCATCCTAAAACCAACATTACGAAATCTTATTAAAACATAACCCTAACCCTATCCTAAAACCAACATTACGAAATCTTATTAAAACATAACCCTAACCCCATCCTAAAACCAACATTACGAAATCTTATTAAAACATAACCCTAACCCCATCCTAAAACCAACATTACGAAATCTTATTAAAACATAACCCTAACCCCATCCTAAAACCAACATTACGAAATCTTATTAAAACATAACCCTAACCCCATCCTAAAACCAACATTACGAAACCTTATTAAAACATAACCCTAACCCCATCCTAAAACCAACATTACGAAACCTTATTAAAACATAACCCTAACCCCATCCTAAAACCAACATTACGAAACCTTATTAAAACATAACCCTAACCCCATCCTAAAACCATCATTACGAAACCTTATTAAAACATAACCCTAACCCCATCCTAAAACCATCATTACGAAACCTTATTAAAACATAACCCTAACCCCATCCTAAAACCAACATTACGAAATCTTATTAAAACAAACAGACGAACAAGGAAAAAAAGAAGAAGAAAACTCCGGGAACTCTATTTTCTACTTCCAGTAACCAGAGAAAACTCTGTATTCCACTTCCAGTAACCAAAGAAAAACTCTGTATTCCACTTCCAGTAACCAGAGAAAACTCTGTATTCTACTTCCAGTAACCAGAGAAAACTCTGTATTCCACTTTCAGTAACCAAAGAAAAGCTCTGTATTCCACTTCCAGTAACCAAAGAAAAACTCTGTATTCCACTTCCAGTAACTAAAGAAAAACTCTGCATTCCACTTCCAGTAACTAAAGAAAAACTCTGTATTCCACTTCCGGTAACCAAAGAAAACATCTGTATTCTACTTCCAGTAACTAAGGAAAAACTCTGTATTCCACTTCCAGTAAGTAAAGAAAAACTCTGTATTCCACTTCCAGCTACGGAAGGAAACTGTTTTCCACTCCCACTGTTCTCTACTTCGAATTGCCACGGGAAAACCCCCCAACGTTTTCCACCTCCAATACAAAAGGACAAACACAGTTTTCCTTTCAGATAACCAAAGGAAAACCTTTTATTTTTTTGTTCGTTTCTAATCACCGAAATGTGTATGTACACATACACACGTGCGCGTGCTTACGCTCACACGCACGCACGCACGCACGCACGCACGCACGCAACACACACACACACACACACACACACACACACACACGTCAAGTCCATCGGATGGGGACTATAAGTGAGTCGGACCCGTGTGCCTTCCTGGCCCCCTGCACACGTTAAAGAACCCACGGCAGTTAAAAATCGAAAAGAGCAGGAGGTTCCCCGCTGCCCTGGCAAAATTGATATAGGTAGATTGATGATAGCCGCCTGGTATTTCTTACAAAGCCACAAAAATTGTCAATTTATTGTTATCTTGTGCCATCGTGTACCGGTGGAAATGGAGGACACGTATAAACAACGTATGCATCCTATGTGAGAAACTGGAGGAATAAATGAGATAAATGAAAATGAGTGACTGATATTTGAATGGTACGGGAAACGACTGAATGAGCGCCAGTAGGCTGCTCTTCAGCCGGCTCTACCTGGGTAGGCAGCTCGTTGAATGAGTGAGGTAGTGTGTTTATTGTAAAGCGCTTAGAGCTTGGTTTGTGACTGAGGATAGGCGCTATATAAATACCCAATATAATATAATATAATAACACACACACATGTGGCTGGACAGAAGTTTACTTCTGCAAATGTTTAATCTTCATGCTCTTGAAGAGCATGTTTCGTTTTATTGTGGCTATTTCTATTCTTTTGTATGTATTTGAGCTGATAAGGGTAGTGTAAGTGCATAGGGATTTCAGTGAATTCTGAGTTTTTTGTAGTAGAGTTGATAAGGGTAGTGCAAGTGCATAGGGATTTCAGTGAATTCTGATCTTTTGTCAGAAGAGTTATCCGCCTTGGTGCCAAATTAGCTTGGTTAAGATAAGATAAGATAATGTTGCTTATAGCCCAGCCGACCGCAAAGGGCCACATCAGGGCTGTAATTAGCTTGGTTCCAGAATTATCTTTAGAATGCCAGTGGACGAGTAGGAATACAATAGTTGGTTTGTGGATATAATCAGTCTACTTGGCATAATCTCTGTTTAGGAATGTGCACAAATTACCAGACATTAATGGATATTTATTCATGGTAATGACAAAGCATTAATTAATACTGTTATTTACTGAAGCTCAGGGCCTATATTCTGCTGCGTATTAGCTGTTGGTGTAAACAGGAGGCAATAAGAGGATAAAAGGGACATACCAGATGTAATACCAAAATGTAAATCAAATGGTAAAGCTGTCTATGATGTAATTATTACCCCGGAACTGGTTAAAAAGAAACTTGATAATCTAAATCCGAATAAAGCGCAAGGACCTGATGCTATTCTATCTTGCGTTTTAAAAGAACTAAGCACAGAACTAGCAGAGCCTCTTAGTATCCTTTTTAACAAATCTATAGACCAAGGAACTCTACCTCGAGACTGGAAAACAGCAACAGTAATACCTATCTTCAAAAAGGGAACAAGAACTGACCCTGGAAACTACAGACCTGTAAGCTTGACAAGTGTGACTTGTAAGGTACTGGAGTCAATCATAAGAGATGTTATTGTTGATCATATGATGAAAAATGAGTTGTATGCCAAATGTCAGCATGGTTTTCGTCAAAGTAGATCTTGTATTACACAGTTGCTTGAGGTAATGGAAGACTTTACTAAGTTAATTGATAGTGGAGATAGCATTGATGTTTTGTACCTGGACTTTCGTAAAGCCTTCGATTCGGTCCCACATGCCAGACTACTTAGTAAACTCAAATCGTATGGTATACTGGGAAAAGTTTTAGATTGGATTGAAGACTTCTTGAGAGATAGAGTTCAGAATGTTAGAGTTGGATCTTCTGTTTCTAGTAATGCTAATGTCATTAGTGGAATCCCCCAAGGCAGCATACTGGGACCTATATTATTTACTATATTTATAAATGACTTACCAGACGGGTTAAAAAGCACATGCAAGATTTTTGCTGATGATACTAAGTTGTACAGTTCACCATCCAAACACCTTACAATGCAAAATGACATTGAGCTACTCATAAAATGGTCTAACTCATGGAATTTGTACTTCAATGCATCCAAATGCAAAGTATTACATATCGGCAAAAGAAACCCTAAATTAAACTACAGTATGAAAGTTGGGGATCAAGAAGTTCAAATAACGTGCTGTGAAGAGGAAAAAGACTTGGGAGTAACATTTGATGAAGACTTACTCTTTGACAGACACATTGCACAGACCGTCAAGAAAGCCGTGCAGATGATTGGTATTATAAAGAGAACTTTTACATACTTGGACAGAGATACCTTTCTTAGACTATACAAGGCAATGGTGAGATCGATTCTTGAATATGGCAATGTGATATGGTCTCCAAGACTAAAAAGGCAGTCAATAGAAATAGAAAAGGTGCAGAGAAGAGCAACTAAGTTAATACCGGACATTGCTGATTATCCATATGAAGACAGATTAAGGTACCTAAGGTTACCATCCCTCAAAGCTAGAAGGATAAGAGGAGATCTAATCCAAACTTATAAAATTTTCAATAATCTAGATGATATTGATCAAGCATGTTTTTTTGAACCTGCACTAACTAACATAACCCGTAACAGTTGTGACAAAGTACAAATACAGCAAGTTAATACTAATATAAGGAAACATTTCTTCAGCCAGAGGATAGCACCAATTTGGAATAAACTAACTCCGAACATCAAACATGCACCGGATATTAACTCTTTTAAAATCTTATCGATAAGCACGAAATAATAACAGACATCATGTTCGACTTTGATGGTCGAAAATAAAAACTGGGCTCGCTGTCGACCTGACCAATGACAGAGCATATAAAGAAGGGGCATATAAAGCCGTGAGGCTATGATGAAACAATCATCGCCCCTAAATCTGAATCTGAATCTGAATCTGAAAATAATACCAGCCTCCCGCCAAAATGCGATCTCTTCCCCACTGCTTGTCACAGCTAACAGAGGTTTTGCCTGTTCATTTGGGAAAGGAAGACCGGTTTCATGCTGGTTAGCCACAGCACCAAGGCAAAGGTGATTATCTTTTGAGAGGACGCCTGTTCCACACCAGAGAGGTGGCCGGGACAGATGAACGGGTGTGCGTCAACACCCTGTCCTGAGGTAGGTTGGTTGGTTGGTCTAGTTTTGATTGACGGATGAACTGAAATAAACGAAAAGTCAAAACGTCAACACGGTCTTGGGTGATGGATGAATGACTCTCCCCCCTCTGCCCTTGACTACTTACACACACACACACACACACACACACACACACACACACACACACACACACACATACACACGCACACACACACATATACAGACACACACACACCGTCTCTTTCGCTCTCTCTGTGACTCTCTGTCACTGTCTCTGCGTCTGTCTCTGTCTCTCTCTGTCTGCCTGCCTCTCTCTCTCTCCTCCTTCTCTCTCCCCCTCCCCCCTTTCCCTTTCTCTCTGTGTGTTCGCTCACAAGCAAACACACATTCAAACACACACACACACACACGCGCACGCACGCACGCACGCACTCACACACACACACACACACACACACACACACACACACACACACACACACACACACACACTTTGTCAGGAAATCATATCATTTAGGAAAGGGTTTTTCAATCTATACCTCTATACTGAAGGCTTTGACTTACATATATGATACACCAATTGCTTTCTATAAAATTTTACTGTGTGTTGATTCCAAATCTGCTTTACCTGTGGTTTGTTATCTTGAGAAGGCGGAAATAGGAAACCAGAAACAGTTCACGTTTTATTTTTCTTCTTCTTTTTTCCTGTGTGAAAATTTGACTGTGTACTAGTATAGAGGAGCAAAACCGACACCAAACCGAAAGAACAGATTACAAAACAGACACAACGCGTTTCGTCCTATAAGACTTGACTTCGGCTGAGGACTCTGCATGAAACATGAAATTAGAGCAACTGGGAATATGGCTGGCGATATAAAGCGTGCAAAATCAAACGGAGAGCAAAAAACTCCGGTGGTTAATTTAACACGGGTACATTTTTTAAAGTGAGCAGTTTCTACCATATTTGTATGTCGCGAAAGAGTGGTTAAAACAATAACAATAATAAAAATCTTTTCGCATGCACATGACATGAAATATTTTCTCGGATATTACTAAGAAGTCTTTCAGATGCTTTTTTGATAATCATAAATATTTATTTGGTTTTACGTCTAACCGGAAAATGTGATTCCGAAAATGGCAATGCAATGGAGCAGCGAAACTTTTCTGGAGGAGTTCAAGGACTTGCAGGTATTAATTAACATATCGCATTGAGGTTAGCCGAAATTCTTCACAGAGTAATGAATGACAGTTAAAATAACAAATCATGTATTCGCGTGTTGCAACATGCACCTTGCAGAACATTGCATGCTCCCGACCCGGCGCCAGCGTCTCTGAGCATCTCACTCACCCTCGCTCTCATCAGTTTCAGTCGTCTGCTGTCTTGAATGTGCATTCTGCTTCAATTTTTGTTGTATGAATGCGTTCATTCGGCTTTACGGTGGGTCTGCATAATGGTTTAGAAGCATTTTTTATGACCCATGTTTCATGATATGTGGCAAAGTCCAGATCAACGGCTTCCTCGGGCGGAACGTCAAAATCATCAACAAAAGCAAAGGAGTTTGCCTGTAATTCTTCTTCTTCTTCCTAAAATACTGGTTCACTCAAAACGAGTAGGTCACCAGCGCGCATATTAAAAAATAAAATAAAATAACATAAAACAGTGCGACTCTGACTGTTGGCCCCTGGAGCAAATTTGGCAACAAGGGGTCGCACTCGATTTAAAAGCAATGGCCAAATTCAGGCCCAGGTGATAATAAAATATCTGGGGAAATAAAAATAGAAAATCATCAATATGCAGATCTCAAAACTGTCGAATCAATTTGTCCCTTGAATGAGATTGCACTTGTGGCAATCTTGATGGCACCCGGCAGTGAGTTCCACAGCCGTACAGAACTGGGATAAAAAGAATGTAAGTGGCTGTCAATATTTGATGCAGGTATGGTATAACATTGACCGCCACTCCTGGTGCTACTTTTATTCAATACTAGTTGTTCCATTGGAATATCAATTACTTTAGCTCTGCCTTTGAAAAAGGTGTTAAGTTTAATAAAAGCTCTTCTCTCTTCTAAGGGTTTCCATTCTAATTTCCTCATGTTCTTCCTAGTGTTCCCCTTTTCTCTGATGTGGTTCCCTGTTACGAACCGTGCTGCTCTCTTCTGAATCTTTTCAAGGTTATCAATGTCCTTTAGATGGTAAGGATTCCAAACTGAGCAACCATATTCCAGTACTGGTCTAACCAGTGTTTTGTAGCAGTCGTCTTTAACCTTTTGGGGGCAGTCATTGATGTTCCTGTATAAGAAAGCTAAGATGTTATTTGCTTTCTTACATACTAAATTGTAATGTTCTTTCCATTTGAGACGACTATCTATAATCACGCCTAAATATTTTGCAGCATTAGTTTCTTTAAGAATAGTATTATGGATAGAATAATCTGATCTAATTGGTGAGCGTTTGTTACATATACGCAACACTTGGCACTTTTGGGGATGAAATTCCATTTTCCAAGTTCTTTCCCACTCTTGTAAAGCGTTTAGATCTTCTTGTAGAATGCGAGTATCATTCTTGCTTCTGATTGTTCTATATACTAAACTGTCATCTGCAAAAAGCCTTAGTCCGCCCTCTTGTTGAATATATGCCTCGTCCGTCTGGTACGCGCACCAACGCTGCCACATTGACAGCATTGAGACAGTTCAACGCAGGCAGCACACTTAGTCTACACCGCTACCCGCAACACCTCCAGTGTTGGGAACATGCTGCAGCAGCTCGGCTGGCCCTCCTTGGCTACTCGTCGCAGCAATGCTCGATTCTCCATGTTCTACAAGGTAGTGCATGGCCAAGCCCATGTCAGCTGTCCCAGTCTCAAGAAGAAAAAGCCAACAGAAACAAAACTGAGGAGCCAATATCATCTTCAGTACCAAAGAATACAGGACAAGCTGGACTACAGATATTCCAGCTACTTCCCAAGACCATCAGGACTGGAATAAACTCCCTTCGGAAGTTGTCTTGTCCTCCACACTTGACACTTCATTAGGAGGTGTCAAGCCTTGCCTAACTCAACTGCACCCCCACCCTTTCCCAGCCCCCCCTCCCCTCAACCCAAACCCTCCCCACCCCTGCCCAGCCTTGTTGCCGAGTTTGGCCAGCGAAGCCTGGTGTTGTGTTGGAGACCACTGCGGTGTCCGCACTCGATTAGGTGGAGGTACTGAACATGTCCTCATGGCCTCCACCCCCCCAAAACCCCCACAAGGCCCCACCCCAGCCCATATGTCCTCTTTCCCTCTGATAGTTGGTACAACCCACTCCTGCAACCCCCCCCCCCCCCTCCTGCCATACCCCCACTTCCACCTTACCCTCCTTACCATCTAACTTCAAACTCTGAACTCTGTTCTCTCTTCTCATAAAGCTCGCACCCCGAGGATGACAGTAATTATAGGTTTTCGATCAATGGTCATCATTGGAAGAAGAGAAAACCCTAACGCTACGCATACAAGACAATACTGGGAACAATCGCATAAACTTTGTTGCGTGTCACCGGGAATGAGTAGGACTTGGAAAACAAGTTGTATTCATGAGTATGAAGAAGGCTGTGAAAGGTTGCATTCATGAGTATAAAGAGGCTGGGAAAAGAGATAGGAGAAAGAGAGGTGGGGGGGGGGGGGGGGGGGGGGGGGGGGGGGCAAAAGCAACCTAAATTTTTGACGCTTTTACTTAATGTTATCTTACAGGTTTTTAGATCCATCTGAGAGTAAGATGTATTACCCTTTTCAAGGGGTTCATGATAGTACCTCGGACAAGAACTTTTAAAGGGACACGGATTGCTTCAACCAGGACATCATGGTGGATTGAACTGAATGATGTGAAAATGTAAAAGTGAGGAGGAGTGGGGGTGATATAGGGGACTATTCACTGTTCCAGCCAACATCTATGAATGTACATACCCCATACACCACAGCATTGGTCAGACACATGGGTATTACTAATTTAGAAGGACTTCAGCTTGGACACACGTTTGGATGTTATCACAACAAAGGCCAGAAAAGTTTTCTGAAAATGCGCTTGATGGGAAGTCAGGGAGAAGGCATATCTGGTCTTCATCAGACTCCACCTTGGCTGCCAGTTTGTGACTGTGAGGGACCCCTACCTACTCGATGAGGAATGCGGACAAGATGAAACCATTCAGAGGAAAGTGGCTCCTTTAGTGCAAAATTGAGGACAACAGCTCTATTGTCAGAGACCTGCTGATCGCACTCGGATAGCCCATTGCACGAGCTGACTGCAGGATTGATCATGTTCTACAAGATCCAGCAGAACATTGTCCAGGTCAACCAAGGCAAACCGGAGGCACTCAGAAAAGAGGGCCAGATCTTCAGTACTGCAACCACCAGTGCTGCACAAACAACTGGCAGAACTCATTAATTCCTTGCAGGAACCGCCAAGGACCGAATAAACTGCCAGCTGAGCTTGCCAATGTCCCCAACATTGACACTTTCAGGACCAACGTGAAGCTGCTCCGATTCCACTGGAAACTGTTTTCTTTCTTTTAATTCTTTTGTGAAGGACCCCAGGTAATGAATTATTCCCTTGGTGAAGGTTGATTTTCTGATATTTTATTTACGCTTCATAATACAAACACAGAAGAATATATCAACAAAAAAAAGAATATAACATTTCACTCAATACGCTTGAAAAAGAAAAACCATTGGTAATACTAAAATGCTGTTATGACAAAAAAAAAGAAAGAAATTCTGAGTGCCTGACACAAAAATATCCAACACAGCTTGTTCATAAACTCTTTGCATAAAAAACAACAACATCTCTGTTATTAAAGAAACAACATTTACATTAGCTGACACTTAAAACTAAATATTAAATGTGATTACATTCAATAATTGGAATGACAAAAAAAAGGGATATTTTTTTTATAGACTGCTATCACCTAACCTGGGCATGGGCAACAGGATAAGCTGCCGTATTGTCACCTATGCATGGCATGTCATGAAAAAGTTAATCCTTGGACCCTCTTAAAATAAAAAAACCCCATCAACCTGAAGATTGTTGGTACTTGGAAAGAAAAACAACAACAAAACAAGGAAGCGGAAAAAATCTCGCATCAACAGATGAGATGAAAGCTGTCAAAGGGAATAACACTCATGCTGCTAGGCCAGACTGTTTACACTGCACAGTGTTTAATTAATGACACTCATGCTGCTAGGCCAGACTGTTTACACTGCACAGTGTTTAATTAATGACACTCATGCTGCTAGGCCAGACTGTTTACATTCCGCAGTGTTTAATTAATGACACTCATGCTGCTAGGCCAGACTGTTTACACTGCACAGTGTTTAATTAATGACTCTCATGCTGCTAGGCCAGACTGTTTACACAGCACAGTGTTTAATTAATTACTCTCATGCTGCTAGGCCCTTCCCAGTGAGTGCAACCTTGCCGTTGGTTGGGGAGCTTGCGTGTCCTTTGACCCGGAGAGCTATGCTGGCGGGAGATTCGTCTCCTGGTCTCCAAGCCAGACGGGTAAAAGGGGAAAGACCAAACAAAGAGCACTCAACTGGCCCCCCGGGTTTGGGGGTTTGAAGGGGGCCAAAAAACCCCGGGCCCCTAGAAAACAAACGTTGTTACAAAAACCCGAAAAGGACTTTTTTCCTAGAATAGCAGGGTTTGGGGGAAGAGTTCTCTCTAGCAGACCCCATGACTCGAGCGGTAAAGCCTCGGGAAAAGCCAGTGCCCGAAAACCCTCTCTGACGCCCAAAACCAAAACCCCAGGTTTGGACCTGGAACATCAAACCCTATACGAGCCCGGAAAAACAGCACAGTGAGTAGTGAGATGCACAGGTACAACCTAAAGACCCTTTGGGCCTGGGGCGAGACAAATGGACGGGAAACGGGAAAGAAAAAGGCTGCCCAAGGGGAGACCCATAAACACCGGGAAACGAGAAGAAGACCACCACACCGCCCCGGAAGTACGCTGCTAAAGACACCCGGGGCCCAAGTAGCCCTGCTGCCCCGGGGGCCAGTGTCCCCAAAGGGATCCCACCCCAAGTTTCCCAATTTAAAAAGGGCGGGAAAAACCAAACCATCTTACAGGGGCTACCCCCCCAAAAACCCGTAGCAGACCCAGGGGAAAAAGGGAAAGGAATTTCCCTACAACAACCCCAAAAAACATTTGTGGATAGAGTCAAAAAAGACCTAAAGATCCTCATGGAGATCTAAAAGGCCAAAGTGGGAACGGACAAAAAAAGGGCAAGAGCAGATTAGGGCAACACGGAACGGGAAAACAAAATGAAAATGGAGAACTTTTTGGGGTTTTTCCCTGTGTTTTCAACGACTTTGGTAAACGGGGCATTTTTTTCCCACACAAAACATTCACAAGATGATTTGGGAATCACCGATGGAAGACCCAAAACCAATCGCCCCCACATTCCCATCCCCGAAAATGGCGCAGAAGTTTACATGACTGAGGAGAAAACGAGGAGCAGCCCCCAGCCCAACCACAACCTGGATAGCTGTGCAAAAGCCCAAAATTAAAAGCCTAAAAAACCCAAAGCGGGGCCGACTATCACATAAGAAAAAATGTCACACTAAAGGGAAAAGAGCAAAAACCAAGGGGTTCAAACGGGAACTGAAAAACCCGTTTTCAGCATCTTCCCAAACCCTTGCTAAAAGAAACAATCAAAACCCACGGTTGACCTAGGGGGGGCTGGCAGCCCGACATTACAAAGTGTTTGGAAAGAAGCGAAGAAAACACAAAAAATGGCTGAACTGGAACATGGCCCCTCATCACAGAGGGGAAGCACCTAAAAAAACCAGACCAACCCAACCCAAACCAAGCCCAAAGACCACAAGCAAGATTTAACAGGCACCCCTACGGGACGTCAACCACCAATTAAGAAAAGTGCTAGACAAGACAAGAAAAAAATTTCATCCATGAGCTCAAAAGAAAGGGCCGAAACAGGGGCGGGACAGAAAAAACAAAAGGCGGGATGGATTACCCAAAACACTTTCGGGAAAGACCAAAAACCCCAACGTCCGGCAAAGACAAGGACGAAACACCATCGCAGGAGAACTGAGCAGAAAAAAAAGGTGGGCAAGCATTTTAAAAAAGAAAATCCCTTTGAAAGACCCCCCCACCCCCCCCCCCCCCCCAAGACTTTCCAAACCCACCAACCCCCAGTTTCGGGACATCAACCAAAAAACCCCACCCCCCAAGACGGAATTTTACCAAACCCATAAAGTCACTGAAGTCGGGTTAAACCCAAGGGGCCCAAGGGAAATTTTCCCCGAAGCACTGAACAGACACCCCGACGTCAACAGAGATTTTTGCCCCCCACTCCAAACAAATCTGGGGGGCAGAAGAGTCCCCAAAACGGGAAAAGAGCCCCCGGGGGAAGCTGCCGAAAAAGGGGACCTGTCATCCTGAAAAAAACTGGAGGGATTATGTTTTTTTTGTCCACCCCCGGGAAGGTGCGCCCCAAAATCATGCTAGGAGACAAAAACCCCCCCCCAAAAACAAAAACCCCCGCCAAGAAAAACGGGTTTTTCCCAAAAAGATCATGAAACAGCCCAAAATTTTGGCCACCATGGGAAAAATTATCATCGAGCAGTCTCGGGAGTGGAAGCCCCCCCTTTAACGCAGAAATTTGTAGATTTCCAGAAGGCATTTGCAGCATCGACAGAGAAAACCACTGGAAACCCATGCACCACATGGTTTCCCCCCCCAAAATTTTTGTTGCTCCCCATCCACAACTCTACAGGATCCCACATGCCAGGCGTCCACAGGGAAACTAACGAAGCCCTTCACTGTACAAACCGGCGTCCGCAGGGTGTCTACTATCGCCAACAAATTTTTTTCCCGATGGTCCCTTACCCGGATAAAGCGGCAGTCTACAGACGGGAAGAGGACAGGAAAACCAGTGGGCTTTTACCAACAAAAGGAAACCTGGGCTTCCCCCGACACCTCACCTTTTTGTCCCACAAACAGCAAACGCACAAGAGAAGCTGTGCCGGGTACAGAAGAAAACAGGAAAGACCCGGGCCCCCAAATCAACAAAAAAAAAACAGAACCCAAAGAGAGTTTCCAAAAACCACAACGAGACCCCTACACTACAACAGGAAACATCATTTTAAGTTTGACAAGTTTGTCTCCCCCCTAAAGGGGGTGGCAGCAAAGATGGAGTACAGATGAGAAATCAAGATCCATCAATAAAGCCAGGGACACCTTTAAATATGCTAAAGGCCATCTGGAATTTTCCCCTGCCCTCTCCCTCCATAACAAATCAAATCTTTAACTCAAATGTAAACCTTCCTTTTGTTTTGGTTTTTAAACGTGGGGAAAAAACCCAAAAACAAAACCTCCCACAAACCCAAACATTTTTTCAAAAAGATTTGCGAAAAATTGTGAACATCAATGGCCAGATTTTATTGCCAAACCCAAAATTTGGAACAAGGGCCCCGCAAGTTTCCAAAAGAAATAGAAATCAGAAAACGGAAATGGGGATATTTTGGGCCCCACCCTCAGAAAGTCCCCATCCCAAAATCACAAGACAAGCCCCGGAATGGGAACCCCCCAGGGCAAAAGAAGATGGGAAGACCCAAAAAAAACCGCATACCCCCCAAAGGGGGATAATCCCACATAATCAACAAAGCAAAAAAATTTAAAAGCATTTCATAAACCCTTTTTTGAATTTTCCCCCTTTGTGCTTTTTTAAAAGTACTAAATTCTTCCCCTTTTTTCATGATCCCAAAAACCCCCGTCTCGGCACTGGGGGGACATTTTGGGTGGAAAATATAGGGGAAGTTTTATGCCTTTAAATTTAAACCCTACCTGCCATTTCCCAATTTATTGTGGGTGTTCAGACCAACCAGAACGATCTTGGGGCAAAATTTTTAACCCCCTCCCCCATCCCGGAGTAGCAATTGACATCCATCTTGAAAGTGTAGGTAAACCTTGGGTTTTGTGAAAATTTAGCCTTAGCAAAAGATTTTTCAAATTAAAGTATGGAACGCCAAAAACTTTATCAATTCCCCTCTTGTCTTTTTTTGCAGCTTGGGGTAAAAGGGACAGTCCTTCTCATAGTCATAATATTAAATAAAACAACATGTTCCCTGAAATTCGTCCCCAAGAAAACATTTAAAGGGCCTTTTTAACCTCCCCCCTTTTTTAAAAAATTTCCCCCCCTTCATCACCCTACTTTCTTTTCCCCCGCTCCTTAACCCAAACCCTTTCCCCCTTGTTTTCTACCTCAACCCCTCCCTATCAGTGTCCCCCCCCCCCCCCCCCCCCCCCCTTTCCCGCTTTACCACTCTTTCTATATTTAACTAGAAATTTCAAATCTGTTGTGTGGGGTGTGTGTGTGTGGTTGTGTTTTTGTTGTGGGTGTGTGTGTGCAGGGGTGTGTGTGTGTGTGTGTGGTGTGTTGTGTTTGTGTGTGTTTGTGTGTGTGTGTGTGTGTGTGTGTGTGTGTGTGTGTGACATGTGTAGTGTGTGTGACACTGTGTGTGGTATTGTGTGTAGTTGTGTGTTGTGTGTGTGTGTGTGTGTGTGTGTGTGTGTTTTTCTGTCTTTAAGTTATACATTTCTTGTATTTCAGGCCAATGCCATGGCAGTGGACTGTCTTGGTACATATGCAGTCCTGGCAGGGTAAGCTGGATTATGCTTCTGTATGTTTGCTTTTGTTCTTCATAGTTTTAAATAGAAAAGGTAAATAAGTTGCAACTTGTTAAAAGCTATCTACTGTCATGATTGTCATATTGTATCAGATGTCTATCATAATATGAGTTTTGTGTTTCAAAACTGACAACTTTGACAATCATAGGTTACCCCAAATTCTGTAAAACTGCTGACATATAGTACATAATTTTGGGGAGGAAAAAATTTTGATCGTTTTATGTATAGTTGGGTTGTTTTGGTTGCTCTGCTATCCCTTCAGGTCATCTTCTTTTTCTACAGCAGATCTAAATCAATTGTATACCTGACTTCTGGATAAAATGACTTCTCAGCTGATCAGTATCCTGTGGATATGATTGCAGAAAAAAAGACCTTGGCCTATGTCAACTTGGAAAACCCTGACGAGGATGGAGACGGTAGCAACGTGACCAGGGTCACTCGGCAGAGCAAATGGGACATCAGTTGTGTTCAGTTCAACCCCATGCTTCCATGCTCATCTCTTCGTCACAGCAGTCAGTACTCTTTGCTACACTAATTGCCGCTCTCTCTTTCTCTTGAGTCATTCCTTGGCTCAAAACTCTGATTCATTTGAAAGATAGCCATGCTGGATGAGGTTTTCTGTTTGTATTTAACACTGACACAGATTCCAGTCCTCACCTAGTCCTTCTGATAAGACTTTAAAACCAAGGTTCCATTCATGAATGCATATATAAAAAATGTTGCACCATGCTAAATCCCATTTAATCTTTCCGAGAAGAGAAGGCCTGCATATTCTTTTGACGTGGAGGAGTTCAAAATGAATCACATGCTTACAGGAGTCATGTTTAGACTTCGTCCCTGAAGTCTAATGGCAATATTATAAAGATGGGAATAAAAAATGGCCATGTACACAGAGTTCTCATTTGTTGTGAATCTTTGCGTTCTTGCTGAGGAATAAAGAGTAAGAGAAAGCTTGTTCTGGACAAAATGCAAAGGACAGCTGCAGGAATTGAAGCTATCAAGTTGAACTGTTATAACTTAAGACATAATCCTTCCCAACTAACCAGAATGGTTGCCTTAAAAGCTGTCATGTAAAGTAGATAAAGATGCACCCGGTAGTTTTCAATTTTTGTTGTAGACAAACGGGCAAGACTTCAAACTACCACTTTGCAATTTTTTTATGCATGAAGAAAATAACGTTGATGATGATGATGTTAATAGTTTATAATGTACAGCATTATTGATGAAAGTTGCATGGTAGCCTTATGGATTTGAGAAATTTCTTGGTTGAAGTCACTCGGGAGCAGGCCAGATTTTTCTTTTTCTCCTCTTCTCTGCAATGAGATCATGGTTGCTTGTCTGCTGTGCTTTCAGATGAGATGACAAACTGAAACAGCAGGAAAGTAAAGAAGCATCTCTTTGATCGGGTTACAGAAAATCACTGTGAGAACTCATGAAGAACAAAAAATGTAGAAGAGAAACGGAAATGAGGATATATACAAGGGAAATAATGCAGAAAATAGAGTAAAATGGGGGAAAGTGTTTGAATTTATCAGAATATGGTGATTCAGTGTAATGACAATCACTAGGCCCGGTTAGAGACAGCGTTTCCAGTTGGAAAGAGGTAATATGAATGTATGTTTGGGCGCTGGAGGGAAAAGAGGGTTGAAACAAAACAAAGAAAAAAAAAGAAAATACAGAACCAGACCAAATCAAGAACTGGCGCTCATCAGGGAAAGGCAATGTTGCCTTTTGCAAATAATTGATGAAGGCTTTTGTCGCTAGGGTGCAAGACTCAAATGACAACTTGGCCTTCCAAATGGGGCCTCAGTGGTGGGTGTGAGATATCGGGATGAGGGAACATTTTGCCTGACATTTGAAAATGTCAGCCCGCTGTGCTTCCTGCTGTGGCTGGGGATGGCAGCTCCTGTGTGTTGTCATTGAAGCAAGTGGGTTTTTCTGTGACATGTCTGCTGATCCATGTCATTTGTTAGACTGGAAATCACTTTTTTTTTCTTCTTGTAAGATTAAGACTTTTTTGGGGGTGGTTTAAAAGAAGGAGACAAAAAAACTTATGTTTCCAATCTATTGATTTTTGTACATGATTTTTCCATGTAGCACAAAATTCATGCTACAAAAATGCTGTTTTCGTTATAAGACCATAAATTACAGTGTTGTACGGTTAATTTTATTCCGGTTTTGGACTTGCTTGTCATACAAACATAACAGTTACACTGTCATACAAATAGGTAACAGCGAGTAGAAGACTAAAACTTGAACACATTGTGAATAATTATGTGTGCAAATGTGTGTTGCGTATTTGTGGGTATTGTGTTGCGTGTGGTGTGTGTGGGTGTGTGTGTGTGTGTGTGTGTGTGTGTGTGTGTGTGTGTGTGTGTGTGTGGATGGATGGATGGATGGTATTTTCATGCTAAGGCCATTTTCAATTCAATTCAAGACACTTTATTTTCTTTCATAAGAACTTTGTGTTGTGGTGGGAACACATAAACACATGACATATGAGTACACAACATTGAATAATATAAAATGTGCAAATGCACTCACACCTGCACATGCCCACAAATTTAAAAACAATATAAATAAAGTAAGGCATATTTTCACATAAAACTAATCAATAACTCTACCCAACATACACTCCATTTTACATCCAGTCAGGCCATTGCCCCTCATGAAGGGGTACACTTTCAATGAATGAACTTTACACCATTTCCTTAATAACTATACACACACAGTCATGTATGCATACATATTTCAGGATCAGAAGACATGGCAGCAGATCATATTTAATTAAACAGTTTATATAAGAATATTGACAGATTTCTGATGATATTTTCATTTTTAGACGCCAACAATAAAGTCAATCGAAACTGGCTGGCTGTAAAATTTTAAAGGTATATAATGTTTTTGTAAATTATAAAATGTAGGACAGCATAACAGAAAATGAACTTCATCTTCCTTTGTAATTCTGCACAATGGACAGTCAAATCTGTTTTTGTATGTGATCTATAACAATAGTAGTGACATGCAGTTTCAGGCACACCAAGTCTGAACCTTGTCAGTGTAAATTTTAAGTGCCTATCTAAATTTAACTTCAAATAAGTTTTATCATTTACAGTACAAAATGTTCTATATGTTTGGAACTGTTCACTGTTATTTACATGAAAGTCCCATTCTTGCCACCTACACAATATCAGTCTGTCTTTAAAAGGATTCAAAATAAACTTACTTCTTCAACTTCTTGGTTCTCCCATACATAGCCAAAACCATAATATATAATTTTCATCCAATATTTGATACACAATTTCTTTTGTACCGTGCATCTAAATCAAATAACATTCTATAGGCTTTCTGTGGTAATCTGCCTTCTAATGGTATTAATTTTAACCAGTATCTAATACACTGCACGACTGAATTTATGTATATAGGATACCTGTTTGTCTCCCCATAGATGAGGTCATTTGGTCTCATTTCAACTCCTAAGGACTTTTTAAGTGCAGACGTATGTAATTTTTCAGGATAATGAGCTGCATTTTCAAGACCCCAGAGAGAGAGAGAGAGAGAGAGAGAGAGAGAAGAGAGATAGTAGATAGTGCTATGCACCGACCGCAGAGGGCCATCAGGTGTCCACGTTAAACACCACCAGTCGAGAGGGAGAAGAGCAAGAGCATTGCACACAGACACAGTAAAGGTTGAATGGCGGGTTCAAATGCAGATTATTTAAAAAAACAAAATTTGATGTAAAATGAATTGAAATGAATATGAGATGTATTTTGTCTTTTTTAGATATTGAAACCAAGCTTTGGTTCTGATTCAAATCCTGATCATGATATAATGCAAAATGTATAATTTATGTCTGTCTTCTTCTCTGTGGTTTGATTAACCCAGCCATTTCACAATATATTCAAGATTGAAAAATTGTGGTACGGAATTAAGAAAAATTGTGGTGGGGAATGAAAGTATATGGTTTTTCTTTGTGTGTGTGTTTGGTTTGTGCCATTATTGCTATGTGCTATGGATGACTTTTTCATAATAATTTGTTAGTCGTGTCATCCAGAATAAGGCAGAAGCAACACTTGCACACCATGACAAAGCATGTTGAGTGCAGGATGATTCGGATAATCACAGCATTATGCAACGTTTGCATTGTCCCTGCATTTTACCTGTGTCTGTTTGCAGTGCAACCAGCGCCTTGACATCAACCAGCTCACCGACAAAACGGGCAACCCTCTGTGTTCTTTGAAAGCTCATTCGCGTATCATCAGGTAAACTGCCGCATTGTTTATCCCTTAATGTTTGTCTTGTCACTTTTTTATCTGTCATGTATTGCTGACCGTTCAGTGGACCTTTGGTTCTTGCTAACTGAAAGCTTATTTTTCAAGGATATTTGAAAAAAGGGGAACTCTTATCACCTCTTTTCTTGCACTTTATGACTCTCCATTTGTAGTGCAAAAGATCAGGCAAACAAACCTAATTGTTACTTTGTGAAGTTCACGAGTGACTCACCATTTGTAGTGCAGAAAGATCAGGCGAAACAAACCTAATTGTTTACTCTGTGAATTCACGATGACTTGCACACTGTTCATAGACGATGACAGTTTACTTGACTTTGGTCAGTAAGATGGTGGTTATATGGAACTGGGTAACGAGGAATAACAATGTAAATGACAAATGGTTGTGAGTGATGACAGCGTTTCCTGACTGACTGGCAGATGAGGTGGATTATCTTGCACAGCAAGCCTGTTTGAGATGTGGATGTGAAAAGCATGTGAAGTAGGGGTAAGAGCAACAACATTCTTAAACAAACCAAAAGCAAGTTGGCTGAACATTTGTGGATTATTTTCTTAACTTTGCCCTGTTTTGCCCTTCATTGATTGAAGGTTAAATGTTCTGGGCCTTGAGATGGCTTAAATGTGCTGGGCTTGAAATGGCTTTAAATGTGCTAGCCATTGAATGGCTAAATGTGGCTATGAAAATGCTTAATTCATTGCTGTTTGTTACGGGATTCCTTGTCTTTGAGTTTAATTTTTGACAACTTCCCGGTTAGGATCCACTGCTTTCAGTGAAAGTACAATTCCAGTGCGTTACATGTCTTTTGATCTTCGTGTCACGGGGGAGGAATATAGCATAAGTCCACTTACTAAATTTGTTTGGCAGCTTTTCACCCCTTCGATCTGCTGTGAGATTAGATCATCAGACTAAAATCCCTTGAGGAGAGGTTTGCTTTAAATACCAGAATATTGTAGGCATGAAAGTGTCTCTGACGGCTTGAAATTTCATGGACCATGATCAGGCCAGTGTCACAATTGAAAAATCCCAGAATACACGCGCGTCATCCATTTCTTGCAACTTACATCTTTAGGCAGTGCGTCACTTAAAAGGGCTCTGTCAATTGCCACGATCTTAAGTCAAAAATGCAACTTCCTCGACATTTTCTAGTTCTGAATCGCTGAATCACCTTCCGCTTGAACCCTTGGAAGTTCCAAACCAAGGAGTGCTTTATTAACCTAAGGGTCTTGAAAATACACAACCAAGCAATCTCAATCGGGAACCTCCAGGAATGGTTCAATCGCGAAGGATGCCCTCAGGTGAGCGCGCATTCGCATGGGAGCCGGAGAGGGTTTGGAGGCCAGCTGTTATGAATTTTTTCTGGGGTCTAGTGTCTCCCTTGAGTCGTACAGGTTTTCGCCTCCGCACGGACCCGCTCTGTGTACTGTTTCAAAGAAATTTAATCATTCGTTGTTACAGGAGACTTTGTCTTTGAAGTGAGATTTTGCAACTTCTCGTTAGGATCCACTGCTTTCAGTGAAGAAATTTCAGTGCGTTACATGTCTTTTGATTTCAGTGTCACAGCGTGGGGAGGGAATATTATGCTAAGTCCCACTTATTATAAAATTTGTTTGCAGCTTTTCACCCCTTCAGATTCTGCTGTGAGATTAGATGCATCAGATCTTAAAATCCTCTGCCTTTTTGGAGGAAGTTTGCTGTAAGAAACACCAGTGATAATTTTTAGGCATGAAAGTGTGTCTCTGACGCTTGAAATTTACATGGGACACACTTGAGTTCAGGCCAGTGTATAATTAAAAAATCCCAGAATTTACAACGCGCGCAATGATTTTCTCTTGCATACATTACATCTTTGAGCAGTGCGTCACTTAAAAGCGGTTTGTCCAATCTGCCACGATCTTAAGTCTATAAAAATGCAAACTTTCCTCGACATTTTTCAATGTTCTGAATCGATGAACAACTTCCGCTTGAGAACCCTTCAGTATAGAAAACCAACAGGAGTGTTTAGAATAACCTACAGGGTCTATGATTAGATCACATCACACAACGTGGCTAAACGTGAAAAGCGTGGCAAACCTCACAAAATTTGGCTTCTCATGATGTACAATACATCGAAAGCTCAGGTGTGGCTTGCGGGAAATAATCCAGCAAATTGGGAGCCGGAATAGCTCAGTTGGTAGAGCACCGGACTCGTAATTTTGGTGATCCTGGGGTTGCGGGTTCGAACCTCCACCGGGGCGTTTCGGTACAGGGGGATTTTTCCCTCGGAGTTAACATTGGTTCTGACTCATTTCCCATACAGTCCTTCGAATGAGACTATAAACCGAGGTTCCGTGTGTGAACGCACGCATACTCTTGCACACACGTAAAATCCCATCACCAACTTTCGGAAGAATAGGCCAGTTTGGCCGTTGGTATGGATGAACGTTACACATACATGCACCCTGCGTGAGAAATGGAAAGAATGAAGGAAGTAAGGAAAATGAGTGATCGATATTGAATGATACTGACTGGATGACATGGGAAACGACTGAATGAAGCGCCGGCTGGCAGCTCTTCAGTCGGCACTACCCAGGTAGGCAGCCCGTTGTGTAAACGAGTGTTGATTGTAAAGCGCTTAGAGCTTGGTCTCTAGCTGAGAATAGGCGCTATATAAGTATTCATTATTATTTATTATTAAATGAAACAAAGGTTCACTGATCCATGCAACATGATCGACTCGACAATTTAAATGGCTGCATTGCGTGGACAGAGAACATGTTGCACAGTGCAAGAGTGGCCAACAACATAGTTTTGTCAAAAGCACACATTTTCTTCGCTCTCGTCTTGCTTGTTATTAGACTTTGGATTATCATTGCTTGGCAACTGACCATGGTCACGCCCCCCCCCCCCCCCCCCCCCCCAAAAAAAAAATTTCAACACTGGCGAAGGTGGCTCATGTTGTGGAAATTCTGAGGGACAGCGCTGTGATTATGATCGACAAAGTTTAAAAGTTAAAATCTGGACTGTATGTGTGTTCACATATATTCACTTTAGTTGATGACACATTACTAACAATAAAACACGAATCTGGATTCAATAAATAAATATGATTAAGCATAACCTGATATGATGTATGAACTATGTCATTGCCTCCTCTTTTCCCACTTATTTCTGTCTCTTCCTCTTTCTCTGTGTGTTTATGTTTGTGAACAAGTCAGATTGCACAATGTGTGGTGTGTGTGTGTGTGTGTGGGTGTGTGTGTGTGTGTGCGTGCGTGCATGTGTACGTGTGTGTCAGTGTGATTGTGTTCAATTCATTTTCTAGCACTGACTGAGTATGACCCCCCCTATATACTTTCAGAGCTGCCTGAAAATTTTGAACAGAGTTTGAAGTGCTGAGTCTGACCCTCTGATTTCTTGGAAATAAGGATCAGTGAACACACAGCACATTCTCCTTTCCATGTACACCTTTTCCCCCCATTTGCCACCTCCCCATTCTCCCCTTCCTCCTGCCAAAAAAATTCAGTCAAGAACTTTAAGCAAAAATGTATTAATCACAGAGAAGGGATCTGCCATGTATCATCATTCTCCATGTTGTTCTTATATGGATACTATTGTGATTAGTGAACACTAATAGTTATGCTCATCTTGATGGTTCAGAATGATGTCTGGAATGCAAAAGATTCATGGATTATAGCCATATTTGTAGTCCCACGAATCTGCGATAAATTGGTAGGTCTGTGAAACAGACATACATTGTTTCCAAAGCACCGTTTTCTCCTCTATTATGCCTGACCATTTTAAACCCTGAGTTCGTTAACTCTCACAGATTTCCTGGCTGTGTCCGATGTCCAAAATCATTTAGAGTTATTCAGTTGGGAAAAGAGGGTAATCTGTCATGAAACTGTTTTTAGATCATGATAGAAAACTGTATGTCAGTCGGATTGTGGGATTGAATCTGCGCTTATTTGTAAATAAATTTGAAAAAAAGAAACTTTTACATGCCTGTGGTCTGAAGTATTATTGAAATGTGTGTGTTTACATTTCAGTGATGTGGACTGGTCTCCCTTTGACATCAACATCGTTGCTCTTGTTCCATTGACTGCTTTACGTATCTCTGGGATATCAGGTAATCACAGTTGTTTTTTTTTACGTGGGTTGTGCTATATCATTTAATGTTTGTCTCTTATCACAACAGATTTTTATGTTAGAGATGAGTTTTTTGTTGTTGCTTTTATAGAATGTATTATCACTGTATGGAGCCTGACATTTTTTAACTTTTTTTTCTGATGACTGCGTATGTTTGGGGTAATCTATCACAGTGCCTCTTGTGGTGAAGCTGAGTTGGTCAGGAAGTTCTGTGCAGGTAAATTCCACTTTGCCATCATATACTGTGCTATGTGAAACTTAAATTAGCAATTTGCCAGTTGCTAGTTCTTTTTGGCCAGGGTTTTTTTTTTTGTTAGTGGTAACAGACATGCAGATTTACTGCTGTTTTCATTATGTCCATCTTTTTTCTTTGTTAGTGGTAACAGACATGCAAATTTACTGCTGTTTTCATTATGTCCATCTTTTTGTCCGGTGCTTTCACCATTTTAATATTTTTCCACATAAAAGGAGGTTGCAGTATTCTGGGGAGAGTCCACGAGAAGCAAAATGTGTTTCCTTGAACAGTGTAATATGAACAGTAAGAACACTGTGTTGTCTGGGTTCCTCCACCCTCCTTCCTGCCACTGTTAGTTTTGAGAAATAAAAGCTTCCCCCCCCCCCCCCCCCCCCCCCCGGTTTATTTTCAGCATGTTTTGCTTTGCTTTGTTTTCATGCCTGGTTAAAAACAGAATGAAGGCAGTGTAGTTGACCATGTCACAGTCCTGGTCCTCAGGGTTTAGCTGCAACAGTTTCCTTCTTTCCACTGCCAAATGGTGAACAAGATGATTGTGTCAGATTGAGATTCTGTACTCCCTGCCACCTGTCAATGTTGTACCTTTACTCTGTTTTGGGCTGATATCAAAGCACTCTTATCAGTCTAGTTGCTGAAATTGGACATTTTAATTCCTGATTTGACTTGATTGTATTTCTTTCTCCTCACACAATATTCTTTCCCTTGCTCACCATGTGTCCATCTCATGTTAAAGCTTCGTCAGACCAGTGTCAGTCTCAGCTCAGTTACTAGCCTCTATGAATCCTTTCTCCTCATCAGACAGTTTCAGCTCAGTTACTAGCCTGCTTTGAATCCCCTTTCTCCTTTTTCTGTTCAGAATCAAGATGAAGAATTTTGAAAAATCGCAGAAGTTAGTAAGTGGCAATCCTATAAAGATCAGTTTGGACAGTTTAATTGTACACGTAAGAAACCTTTAGATCATGTTTATCTTGTATGTTTTGGTCAAAACATATTAGTCTGGTGAATTTTTTGAATGTGTCAATGTTTGTGCTGTCATCACATTTCTAGTAGGTTTCTCTTGTTCTTCAGTTGCTGGCTGAAACTTCTGTTCCAGTGATTGACAGCGGTTTTAAATAAAAGAACTTGACGTGTTTTGAACACAGAATACATGACAGCCCACAGTGATAGAATAAACAAGTAGATGCAGCCCACATGCACACAGATTGCATGCAGATGTAAACATTTTTCTTACACATGATCATGTATATGTATAAATTTTTGTCTTGTCAGTGTATTCATATAGGAAGGATCTATAACTGTAGTCCCTTTCTCCTTAGGGGAGTACCACCGTCCTCTTTTTCTTCCTGTCTCTTTGTTTTTGTCTCTTTGTCTGTCACTCCCTATGTCTCTCTTACTCTTTCTGTTGCATTCTCTCTCTCTCTCAAGTATAAACCTCACACAAACAAGCAAATGTCACTGGGAGGAAAGGGTGGGAAAGAGATAATGTTCATTGAAGATGTGTGTCGGCTCATTCAGTTGCATACAGATTCAGTGCAGTTATCGGTAATATATCTGCGAAGTGCACTTCTAGGAAAGGGGAAAGAATTGTTCAGTTGCTGTGTGTCGCCTGGTATTTGAAGGTAACTAAACGACTGTCCATGTTCCCTGTTTACAGAGAGCCTAAGAAGCCTGTGCATGCCTTCCAGACTGTAGGTGAGAGCACAACTTTGGGGTCTCTCTCTCATTCTTTGTCAGTCTCTCTCTCTTTCTCTCATTCAGTTTCTCTCTCTCTTTCCTCTGCCCCACATCCTCTCCATACCTTCACACTTTGTTTTACCCTTTCTCTGTCTGTCTGTCTCTCCTCTTTCCTCCATTCCTGCCTTCTTTGTTTAAACCCTTTCCATGTCACTTATTTACTTGAAATTTGCTTTTTGTTTGTTATTATTTTCTTGTAAGATGGTTTATATTTTAGCCTTCAGTAATTTTCTCAAGTCGGTGTATAGAAGTCATCATTAATTTGTCATTTCTCTTTAGTGAGGCCCAGATTTTTTTCAAAAGTTGGTTTTTATTCCGCTTTTCCATGGTTACTGAAAAAAACAATTTTTGTCCTCTCTGTCAGTTTGTCTCTTTGTGTGAGTGTGCGTGCGTGGTGTGTGTGTGTGTGTTGAAAAAGTTGTTTTGTCCTCATTGTCAGTTTGTTTCTTTGTGTGAGTGTGCATGCGTGTGTGTGTGTGTGTGTGTGTGTGTGTGGTGCGTGCGTGTGCGTGTGTATGTGCGTGTGTGTGTGCATGTGTGTGTGTGCGTGTGTGTGTGTGTGTGTGTGTGTGTGTGTGTGTGTGTGTGTGTGTGTGTGTGTGTGTGTGCGTGCGTGCGCGTGTGTGTGTGTGTGTGTGCATGTGTGTGTGTGTGTGTGTGTGTGTGGTGTGTGTGTGTGTGTGTGTGTGCGTGCGTGCTTACATACGTGAGGGTAAACTGGTCGTCTCTTGGCTCTGTCTGGTGCCAGCAGTTCCAGACTCGGTAGAGTGATAAGATTTAGAGAAGACCATTAGTTTCCAGCCATCCCATGCATGGAGATGTCACTTTGATAATAATTTGGTGATAAAACTATTTTTTAGGACTTTTGAAATGGAAAGTTGACATCTGCTTTAGAGCAGTCATCACTTATTGTGCTTGGTGCAGACAGATGTATGGATGATATGTACATAATGTGCATATGTATGTGTGTGAGCCCTCGAGCATGTGCATTTGTGTGTGTGCGAATGTGCATGTGTGTGCCTGCATGTTTTGTGTGTGTGTGTGTGTGTGCGTGTGGTGTGTGTGTGTGTGTGTGGTGTGTGTGTGTGTGTGTGTGTGTGTGTGTGTGTGCGTGTGTGTGTACGCGCATGCCTGTTTTGTGTGTGTGTTCTCATGCACCAGTATTTCAACTGAACAGTGACATTGTCTCCTGGCTAACAGTTTATGTGTTTATATATAATATTTGCTCTGTTGATTTCCTCTTTCCAGCGGGGGCTTATCAGGTGAAGTGGAACAAAGTAACAAACAACTTGTTTGCTACAACACATGAAGGAGATATCCGCATCTGGGATCCTAGGGTAAGACTGCAGATGTCAAACTGACATGTTTCAGATGGTAATAGAGTGGGTTTTAAAATGTACTTTTCCGTCATTTACCAACCTGGTAACCCATTTTATCATATTTTGTGCACACGTTTGACAAAAATACAAGAAATATGGTAAATTAAAAGAAATATGTAAAAAGAAATCCTAGAGATGTTCTTGAATGGTAATTGCACCTGCAAGGGTCAACCGTATGGGGGCTCTGACCAAGAGCAACAACCTTTCTATCTTTTGCTTGGAAATCGCCTCAGTGTGTGTCTATTTCTTGGACAATATGCCCTGAAACAGTGTAAAAAAAGAGAGAAAAAAAGGTGAGAGGGCATGAGTTTGTACCAAAGTATGCACATGAATCCGGTTTGACAGTTATTTGTATAAGAAAGAACTATTTTCTACTGCAGTTAATGCAAGATCAGGTTGTTAATACCCCAAAGAAGCCTTTGCAGTGTGACGACAGGTGAAAATGAATGGCCCCCTCTATTCCCACTTTAACTCTCCTACTACCAAGGTTTTCTGCTGCTTACTTCCTGTTGGAAACTCAAGTAATTCTTTAACGTTTGTGAAAATTTTCAGTTGCTTTCATTAAAAATTTTTTTAAATAGAGTAATGCATGAATTTGCATGCAATTTTGTGTTCATGTGCAGAAATGAATGAATTAAAGTCTGAAATGAAAATAAATTGGATATGAGTTTTCTAATGTTCTCTATTTCAAAATCTTTCGGCCAATGATCAAAATCATACGCACACACAGAAGGATCGCTGTTACTTGCATCTTCGTCCTCGGAATCGCTCAAAAGATCCCCGTAACCAACATTAGCTTCAAAGTTCTGTCACTTCACGATCTCTTTTGATGCGTTTAAGTTTACTTTCACTAATTTCTTCAGCAGTAAAACCCTGAAAGGTTTCATCGTCGGTGTCTCCGTCTTGGAGCTCTCGCCACAAGTTTTCGTTCGGTTCCATATGAAAAATTGCTAAAAAATATTACTTTTTCTTCGGTTCAAACCAAAGCAGTCCGCCATTTGCAAAGCCAGTCCATCCGGAATCGACTGCGCATGCGTGTGATGTAAGTCGCAAAAAAAGGGATGGCAGGGAGAGACCGGAATGGCCGCAGGCCTCGGCGGTTGTTCCCGCCCACGGTTTCTGTGTATAGCAGAGATCGTCGGCGGTTGTTCCCGCCCACGGTTTCTGTGTATAGCAGAGATCGTCGGCGGTTGTTCCCGCCCACGGTTTCTGTGTATAGCAGAGATCGTCGGCGGTTGTTCCTGCCCACGGTTTCTGTGTATAGCAGAGGTTGTCGGCGGTTGTTCCCGCCCACTGTTTCTGTGTATAGCAGAGGTCGTCGGCGGTTGTTCCCGCCCACGGTTTCTGTGTATAGCAGAGGTCGTCGGCGGTTGTTCCCGCCCACGGTTTCTGTGTATAGCAGAGGTCGTCGGCGGTTGTTCCCGCCCATGGTTTCTGTGTATAGCAGAGGTCGTCGGCGGTTGTTCCAGCCCACGGTTTCTGTGTATAGCAGAGGTCGTCGGCGGGAGCTCCCGCGTCGGTAGGAGGTAGAGTTAAAAGTGATTTGCAATTTTGTACATGCTCTTTGCAGAAAATGCGCTCATTTTTGTTGAAAATAAACCAATAGCAGTTTTAAGGGTAAACAGGTCTGCATTTAATTCCTTCATTATAACTGTCGTTCTCTCTACATAAGACACTGGGCCCCAGAGCCTGTCCGATCCATGGGGTGGTGCATGATGAACGCTGCACCAGTCACCACACGGTGTTGTCTGTGCAGCTTTTTCTCTGCCTCTGCCCAGCACTTTATCAGGAGGGTGATCTTGGAGAGGGTGTTTCTTGAGAGTCTGTTTGAACTGGTCCCATGCTCATACCACTTCAGCTTTTTGTTCATCATTGGGTCCAGAGGGTCTTCATGGAGACTCGCATGCTGCCAGAGGGATGTGCATACTTCACTGTTTGTGACATGCTCAGTGCAGGAGACGCTGAGTACAGCGCTAAAGCTTTTCACTTTTGCTGCTTGGATCTTAATAATAATAATAATAATAATGTATAGATTTTATATAGCGCAATTCTTGGGATCAACTCATTGCGCTCAACACACACTCAAACACTCGCACTAACATGTGTTCACACACACACACACACACAAAACACACACACACACACACACAACACACACACACACACACACACACACACACACACACACACACACCTACCGACACAGGCGCACTTATCAAGTTCATCGGTTCAAGCGTAACAATACAGTTTTGCATGCAGTACATATAAAGTCAGGTCAGAATAATAGACACAGCATTAATGGTTGAAGAAGGCTTTCCTAAAGAAGTATGTTTTTAACTCTGACTTGAATTTAGATAATGTAGGCAGGTCACGTAAGCTGTCAGGAAGAGAATTCCAAAGAGTGGGCGCACTAAAGCTAAATGCTCTCTCACCGACTGTCTTCAACGAGCGCCTAGAATTTTCAGAAGTTTTTGAGAGATGATCGAAGAGACCGAGAAGTTTGATAGGTGGACAGAGAAGCAGAAAGATACTGTGGGAGTGTCCATCAAAGTAACGATAGGCAAAGACTGAAATTTTTGAACTGCCATCGATATTTGATGGGAAGCCAGTGGAGTTCATGCAACAAAGGTGTAATATGCTCGTTTTTACGCTTTTGAGCACAAGCCGAGCTGCACAGTTTCTGCACCCTTTGTAATCGTGCAAGCTGTTCTGAAGGAAGTCCTGCTAACACAGAGTTACAGTAGTCTACTCGGGACATTACCATGGCGGTGATGAGTCTGATTGTTGCCTGTGTGGAGAGGTAAGACCGGATAGAAGCAATACGTCGCAGTTCCAAGAAGCATGCACGACAAACATTCGATATTTGGTTCTGCATAGAGAGCGTTTGATCAATGCTGACACCTAATATTTCACTGACTCTTTGAATGGTAAAACAACACACATCAATTTCTGCCGACTCAGCTTTAACCATCTTGACACGAGAGGAGGTACCAACAGCCATGATCTCGGTTTTGTCACTATTCAGCTTGAGTTTGTTGCTGGTCATCCAGACTTTTACGTCCCTAAAACATGCGGTAATATCTGATTGAGCACCTTGAAAATCGCTGGTGGTTGCGCTCTTAGAGAGTTCAGTGTCATCTGCGAATTTGTGGAAGTCACAGCCAGGGGCAGAAATAACGTCAGATAAGGGCTGAGAATAAAGGGTAAAAAAACTGGTCCAAGGACAGAGCCCTGGGGAACACCATACAGAAGAGGAGAAGGGGATGATTCAGCACCATTAACGATTACCGTCTGTGTCCTGTCAGAAAGGTATGATGTGAACCATTTGAGAACCATATAGTCAAATCCAAAAGTAAACTTGAGTCTCTTGAGTAGGATAGAGTGGTCAAGAGTATCAAAAGCAGCACTGAGGTCAAGCAATGCTAGAAGGGAGACCAGTTTATCGTCTGATTTACAAAGCAGGCAGTCTAAGACACTCAGAACTGCAGTCTCTGTGCTGTGGTTTTTCCTTAAGCGGACTGACACACTTCCAGGAGACCATTATCTGACAAATGGGGTTGGAGCTGCCTTCAAGACAACACGTTCATGGATTTTAGAAAGAAATGGAAGATTCGATACTGGTCATAAATTCCCTTTATATCATTTGCGTCAAGACCATTTTTCTTCAACAAAGGTGTGACAACAGCATGTTTGAACTGTGGAGGGACACAACCAGATGCGAGAGATTTGTTCACAATGGACGTAATCAAGGGCACCAGATTTGAGGCACACTGTTTCATGAGGGGAGTGGGGATAGAGTCAAGGATACAACTTTTACCAGGAGAATGAGCAATCAAATCAAAAATCTGCTTTTCACTAACAGTTCAAAACAGGAAAACAAAGGTCCATCATACAAATCAAAAAGAGCAGACCGGGATGAATCAGAGTCAAGATTGTCTCTAATACCTTTATCTTCTCGGAAAAGAAATCACTGAATTGCTGTGGGAGATCTGAAGCCGGTTATTGCAAGGAAATGATAATGTTTTTGTTTTGCCAAGTAGAGTATTTGACAGTGAAAACAGTTGTTTTGACGAAGTACATGAATTAATTTTGTCACCATAATAAGATTGCTTGCATCTTCAAGACACTGTCCTGCTTTGCATCTGTCAGCGGCAAATATCTGCCCGGTGAACCACAAGGCGAGTCTTTCTCCACCGTCGCTCAGCACGACGGCGTTGACGGCGTGCTGCCCTCACATCCTCAGACAACCATGGGGCAGAGGGGCGATCAGTGACACACCTGGTCACTGCAGGGGCATGATGGTCGAGTATCTTTAAGAGGCCATTGTTGAAAGCACTGACCAGCTCCACAACGTCGGAATTGCAGTGCTGTGTACACTGCAGATCAGCAAAAGTCCTGACATCTTTGTCAAAACCAGTAGCAGACAAAGCTTTCATGTTCCTGGATGTCACAAGGCGTTTACGGGGAGGAGGCTTGGTGAGTGACTACGACAGACAACGAGATGGTGGTCGGAAAGACCAGCACAGTCACGTACATCAGACACTGACAGGAGACAGTTATCACTGTCACCAACACAACCAGTCAAGAATGTGTCCATGTTTATGTGTTGGGACCTGAACAAACTGTGAAGTTGCGGTCGTTCAAAAGCGTTTTCAGTTGTTTAACTTGGTTATCACAACAGTCATCGAAGTGAAAATTAAAGTCCCCAATGAAGACACGTCATGGTGAGAATCAGCATAAGAAGCTAAAAGCTCAGGAAATTGGCAGAGAAAAGTCGAGTTCACAGTTTGTTGGACTTACTTGCGGCGGCCGGTATACACACACCAAAGGGAAGCAGTAGCAGTAGGTGACTGTATTTTCAACTCAACACACTAAAGAAGCAAGGTGACTGTATTTTCCAACTCAACACACTCAAAAGAAGCAAGGTGACTGTATTTTCAACTCAACACACTCAAAAGAAGCAAGGTGACTGTAAATTTTTAACTCAACACACTCAAAAGAAGCAAGGTGACTGTATTTTCAACTCAACACACTCAAAGAAGCAAGGTGACTGTATTTTCAACTCAACACACTCAAAAGAAGCAAGGTGACTGTATTTTCAACTCAACACACTCAAAGAAGCAAGGTGACTGCATTTTCAACTCAACACACTCAAAAGAAGCAAGGTGACTGCATTTTCAACTCACACACTCAAAAGAAGCAAGGTGACTGTATTTTCAACTCAACACACTCAAAAGAAGCAAGGTGACTGTATTTTCAACTCAACACACTCAAAGAAGCAAGGACTGTATTTTCAACTCAACACCACTCAAAAGAAGCAAGGTGACTGTTATTTTCAACTCAACACACTCAAAAGAAGCAAGGTGACTGTATTTTCAACTCAACACACTCAAAAGAAGCAAGGTGACTGTATTTTCAACTCAACACACTCAAAAGAAGCAAGGTGACTGTATTTTCAACTCAACACACTCAAAAGAAGCAAGGTGACTGTATTTTCAACTCAACACACTCAAAAGAAGCAAGGTGACTGTATTTTCAACTCAACACACTCAAAAGAAGCAAGGTGACTGTATTTTCAACTCAACACACCAAAAGAAGCAAGGTGACTGTATTTTCAAACTCAACACACTCAAAAGAAGCACGATTTCGTCTTGTAAAAGAAATACAGTCAGACAGTGATTTGCGTACAAGGACACCTAGACCACCTCCTCTGGAACCAAGGCGAGGAAATGAATGGAAAACGTAGTCCGGAGGAGTCATAGTCTGTATGTAGGCCTCATCACCATGAGGATAGAGCCAAGTCTCTGTCAGAATGAAGATATCTGTTTTTAAATCAACTACAGTCTCGTGGATTTCGGCAGCCACATTGCGACATGACTGACAGTTCAGAAGCAGTACCGTTAGTGTTTGTTTGCTGCCTGTCCTTTTGCGTGGATATCTTTTCCTCAGCAAACCCACACCAATCTTCAACAAACGAAGACGAGAGGTAAGCTCCGAAGTCAGACGGGCAGGCGTTACTTGGAGCAGTTGAGCGCAACTGTACTGGAGTGAAGCATGATCACATCGCTCAACTTGAACTGACGCGAATACAGGTTGACTGACACACTGCATAGGCCAGTTTAATGGCGGAAACACACAGTTCAAATTTGAAAGCCTGGAAGAGAGAATCACGCACAGCACGAGCAGTCGAAAGCAGAAATGGGCATAAAATACCCACCACACGAAAGCGTCCCACATTACGACATTGCACATAAACTTTCACATCAAAACACTCGTTCAATCCATCAGAATGAAGCATTCAAACTCAGAGGTTTGACCACTCAAACTTCAACAGCAAGCGGACACAGTCTTGATCTTCCTTTGCATGTCTACTGTCTCGGTTTAATTATTTGCAAACATGCACGATGATGGACAGCACAGTTGCTTGCAAAAGCTTCAGCTTGAATCTGTTCTTGTTTTTACAGATTGTTGTCAGTTTTACTGGTGGTGCTGCTGCGGTTTTTGCTGCCTGTGCAAGAATTTCAGTCTTGATCCACCGTGACTTATGATGGCGCCAAAGTGTTTGAAGTGTTTCACAGTCTTTAGTCCTTGTTCACTGACTGTGGTCTTTGTTTCCATCATCTTTATACTGTTTGTGACTAGTCTGGTTTTCCCCAAAGATGGAGTACGGCTGCCTTAATGGCGGGATAAAAAAAATGGTCATACACACAAAACTCCACTGCCTGTCTATACAGGCAGTGTCCGCAGGAATATCAGCCTGCGAACGCAGAAAGAAAGACTAGTCTGGTTTTCTTTGTCACTTATTTCTGTGCTATATGAGGGGAATATTACATTCAGGAAGATTACCAGATTGGCGAGTTCCCCTTTACTTCAACCAGACCTTCAGTGTCATCAGCGAGCCTCTTTACAATGGTTTAAAGTAATATAGTTGTTTACATGTTTGTTTATTTTAACCCTTCACTGCACCAGCTCGAAGTTTCCAGGGTCTGTAGATGAAAGGGAGAGTATTTCATGCCAGTTTTTGGAGTTATTTCCTTTCAGTTACCAGTGAAAAGGGCTTGGTAACATTTTGCAATCACCCTGGACATTTTGTGTGTTAGTTTACATGTTTGCATAAGAACATTTTGTTATAGGTTTACAGAATGTGCCTTTGGGCTACTAAGAACATTTTGTGTGTTATAGGTGTACAGAATGTGCCTTTGGGCTACTAAGAACATTTTGTGTGTTATAGGTGTACAGAATGTGCCTTTGGGCTACTAAGAACATTTTCAGGCAATTGCAATGAAGCGGCTAAAATGTTCTTGCACTTACTTGTACATATTTAGTCATTCATATATACATGGATGCTCATGAATACTTTTGCCATTATGTATGCCAGGCTTGTTTACCCATAAGATTTCGCGTGTTTTTGTACACATGTTTGGTGAAAATATGATGAGGAGGATGTACTAGAAAAAAGATATTTCGAAAAACTTCAGGAGCCTTTGACCAAAGAGCGACAACTCTTGCTAACTTGTGTGTGAGAGAGCGTGTTAGACTGTGTCTATTTTTTTGACAGCATACCCTGAAACATTATGATAAAAAATAAGAGACAAGAGAGCATGTGTTTGTGCCAAAATATACTGATGAATCAGGTTTGAAAGTAACTTGTGTTGAAAAGAACTTATATTTACCATAGTTACTGCAAGATAATGTGATATTTTATTACTATGGAGAAGTCTCTAGTGTGTTGTCATCTGAAAGTGATGTGAATGCCGTGCTCTACCACCCCTTCACCCCCACATTGTAACAGAAACCTGGAATTTTTTATGCACTCTTGTAGAAAACATGCTTGTTCTTGTTGAAAAGTACACCAATAGTACTTTTAGGGTAGACAGGTCTGCAGAACACTTTCATAAGAAAATGACTGAAAAGGAAAAGATTTCTCTGCAGACCATATTTAGGAAAAAATATATGCCAGTGATCAAAAGACAAAAAATTTGTTGCAGACCATATTAATGAAAGGAAATTATGTCCCATGGGGGCTTTTTTTTTTTTAAGGAGATGCTTTGTGACTGGAAGCCAATTTTTGTTGTCATTTGTTTGACAGATGATACTGCAGTGTGCCAGTTGTTTACATCGGTATGTTCTGCTACAGGACAGGTGTAGATTTGCCTTTGCATATGTATGTGTGTGCAGGGCCAAAAATTCCCAGATGATTTTTAGTTGTCTTAGAGACAAGTATGTACAACAGTCGACTTGTCCCTCAAATTTCTACTTGCCCTCCGTAAGTTAAGGGACAGTTAATAAAAGTAATTACAGGTCGTGCAATTACCAGTCACCAATCGTAATTCAACATGGCATTGCCTGTGATGAAGGCGTGGGAAGGAGAAATTAGGCATAAGTATCTTCCTGTCATTCATACAGAATAGGATTGTGAAAATTTTGCAATGTATGAGTGTAGAAGGAAAGAACTTTTAAGAATAAAATTGTCATGCTCCTCCCATTCATGGTTTCCTAGAATAAATGAAATTCGTAAAATTTCTGCCCTCTGGTCTCTGTATGCACCCCTTCTCTCTCCTGACCACGCACACACATTCCAAAGTAAATCCACTTCATATCTACATATATGTAAAAAGAAAGGGACCAAGCATAGTGTTCGAGGGGTAAGGATGGGGAATCGGGGGGTGGTGGCAGTGGAAGTGTGAAAAAGTGAAAAAGATAGGAGGAACGTGTGAATGGTTTGCCTTGAAACTAACTGCTTAGTCATCCTGTCACTGATGGAGTCAAAAGGTGGTTGTCCAACACACAAGTGGAGAGAGGATTTCCAGTCGTCCATCATAAGCTTTAGTTGTCTGGGACAGTGGGACAGGTGGCTGTTTTGAGCCCTGGTGTATATATGTGTGTATGTGTGTGCGTGCAGAAAGGCAACGTGCCTCAGCAGTACATCGCCGCTCACCTGTCCAAGATCCATGGGTTGGACTGGAACCCCTGTGACCAGTACCAGTTTGTCACCGCCAGTCAGGACGGCTATGTTAGGGTGAGGTGGACGTCTCTGGCTTGTTTTTACCTTTTCACTTACTGCGTTATTTTAACCTAGCTTTGCTACCAGGTTAATTATTCAAGCGTGCAAAACAAACTTACAAAAAAGAGGTGCCAAAAGCAAATCAAATTCAGATTGTACTACTGTATGAAATTCTAGTAGTGAATGTAGTTTGCGGTGCAGCTGTCAGTCTGTTGATATTTATGACTGACTACTGTAAACACATACCTGTTTAAAAGAAACTGGAAATCCATCCTAAAGATAACGCTGACTCCATGTCTTAGTCACCTCACACACTGCCACTGAAATTGAAGTGCAGATACCTTTGTAAAGTCTGCATGGCTTTCTGAGCTGTCTGTATCAATTCTGCAGCAACTGTGACTGTCAGTTCTCCACAGTTGCGTTACATAGACAGTACTGTATTTGTTCACTCAAGTTACACACAGCACACCTGTACAGTCCTTATGGCTTTCTGAACTGTCCGTATCAATTTAGCAGTGACTAGGCTGTTCGGTTTTCCAGAGTTGTGTTACATGGAGAAGACTTTTATCATTATCAAGTTACATACAACAGCAGCTGAAAAATACTGTGGGTTGAATTTTGAGCTTGATTGGAAGCTCTTTATAAATGTTGCCCACTTTTGTTATAGCACCCATCTTCAGGGGGCACCTCTTTAAGTTGAAATCCTCCAAACTTAGACAGCATCCAGACGCAGGTTGATCACAGTCAAGGTATTATGGTGGACAGGCAAGTAAAGGTGGATCAGTGTTGAAAAGGTTGAAAACAAACATAGATCACGTGCAGAGAAAAAATGTGTAGACTTGATAGATAGAGATCTTGTGAAGACAGAACACAGAACCACAGTGAAATAAGGTTGCCTGCTGTCTTCTATCCCCCCTCCATTTTCCATGAATAGAGAATGATGCTCACAAAGATCACAGAGGATTGGCCAGTATGGGTGCAAGGACAATTAACAACTGGCACATTGTGGATAACTTCAAATGCCTGTATGATGAGGAACAGGAGCTGATCTGTCTTGTTGAGGGTCGTGACCGAACAGCTCACACGTAGGGCAGGGAGGTCAGTTCTGAGATGACACTCATCTTCAAAGGCGTTGAGAGACAGATCAAGGTGATGGGCCAGGAACCTGAAACTGTCAGCAGCTTTAATCAAGTCCTTGGGTGCTATCGCCACTCTGACGAAAGATCCAAACTGAGAAGCCCTGGCCACAATAGCACTGACAGTGTCAGTGCAAACTAAACTGAACATCATTCAGTATGACAAAGCTTTCTTGCATAAAAAATAAGGCTTCTGCAATCATTGATCATTTGTACACATGTGAAAATCAGAGATTCCCTGTAGATCTGCAAAGACGAATCTAAACTCTGCAGGTGAGATATGTCCACAGGGATCTTAAACATCTGGCACAGAGACCGCACTGCCAGTGAAGGAAGGAGTCATAATTCAGATCAGAAGAGCCGTTGTTCCATCAGACAAGCTGATCACCACTGTCAGGGGGATGAAGATGAAGTAGTTCAGGCAAGTGCTCAAGAACAGTTGGCCAGCCGAAACTGTCCTGCAGGGCACAGAACTAGGAGGATGAGGAAGAGTCAGCGTGAGAAAGGAAGAGGTGGGAAACTGCACAAGCTGTGTTGTTTATCCAGAGAGATGATTCTGAATAGAGAAGACAAAATACTTTCATCACTGTGACTTATACTTTCTTTTTCCTTACTTATGTTGTGAACACGTACACTTAGGAGTCTGGATGATAAGCATTTTGACTGCACTTGAGGATTGTCAGTGTGTTCTCGGGGGGCTGATGGTGTGATTGTTGGCAGCCAGCGAAAACCTGTGCGGGTCGTTCATAATGTATTGACTTTGATTGCTGAAGTCAACTGTTTTGGAAATCAATCATAAGTTTTCTTATTTTGATAGAAATAAGTACGGATTGGGTATTTTTTTTTGATGTGATTGAGTGCCAGTATATTTCTATTTTCAGCCATTGAATGTACAGATGCAGGTACACATATATATATATATATACACCCACGTGTGTGTGCTCACACACACTTTGTGAATTGCGCACACACACACACACACACACACACACACACACACACACACACACACACACACACACACACACTATCTTATTCACCTACCAAAGTGACTGAAACTAGTTTATTTTCTAAAATGATAAAAAACAAGATGATAAACAGTCAAAATTCTCTCCCCTCCCTCCCTGTCTGTGAATGTGCTGACATGTAACGACAAAATGACAAATGTCAGAAAGTTCCCCTACCCTTCCACTCCCAGCCCACTCTCTCTTCTCTCCATTCACTGTGTCACTCCAGTTCTCTCTCCTCTTTGCCCTCACATGCATGCATGTGTGGATGCACTCACAGACACATGCACACAGACACTCGCAGAGACACATACAAAGACGCACGCGCGCACACACACACACATGACACACACACACACACACACACACACACGCACACACACATACACACACACACACACACACACGCACACACATTCACTCAAACACATGCATTTTCACAGACACAGACACACACACTCTCACAGATACAGACAGGCAGACAGTCACACACACACACATACAGACACACAGACAGACAGTCACACACACACACACACACACACACACACACACACACACACACACACACACACACACACACACATGCACACACACTTTCCTTTTCTCTCCGTGTCTCTCTCTCTCTCTGTGTCTTATATACACACATTATCGGGGATACATGCGTGGCGCTGCAAGTACTCTGGCTTGATGTCTGTGTTCTTGTTGTGACGAACAGCTGTGGGACTACACCAGCCCCAAGAAGTGGTGCGGCTCCATGGACTCTGGGGCACCAGTTCGCAGAGCGCGTTACACGGTGAGACTTGCTGACAGTTTTGTTCGTCTCGTCTAGAAACACCTGTACTTTCTGTATACTGTTTCCTCTTTGCTGTGAAAGTGAAATGGAGTTTGGGGGGGGGGGGGGGGGGGGGGGCTTGGGAGGGCAGGAGGATGTGTGTGAATAGGAATATAGGTTTCTGGATTCTGGATTCGACATTAGAAAAGTATTTAGACTCAGAATCAAAGACTTACTTTGAGAATATTTCGACAGGGTCGCCCTGTCTTCTTCAGCTCACTGTTGCTGTTGTGGCAGCGAGGCCTGGTGGGGCAACTGTTGTGTGGGGTGAATAGTTGTCAGGATCTGATTGTAGATGGGGGGAAGTTCAAAACCTTGATCTCTGTTCAGGCTAGGGCATCTAGTCCTGATTTCGATGGCTTCTTTAACTTTTCTTTTTGTGAGGAAGGGCTCTGTAGATAAGATCTTGGTTTCTTGGGGGCTGAAACTTAGTCTAAATACTTTTCTGATGTGTGTGAATGTGTTGTTGGTGGAGAAAGGAACATTGGATACTTCCTCGAAGTGAAAGCATGCTGAAAGTCATGATCCATCACAGTGTGCTCCATAATGATCCATGGCTGTGAGAATGTGTCTCTCTTAATTTTAGTTTTATTTTTCTTAATGGTCCGTTGCTGTGAGAATGTGTCTCTTTTAACTCTAGTTTTATTTTTCTTAATGATCCGTGGCTGTGAGAATGTGTCTCTTTAATTTTAGTTTTATTTTTCTTAATGTCCGTTGCTGTGAGAATGTGTCTCTTTTAACTCTAGTTTTATTTTTCTTAATGATCCGTGGCTGTGAGAATGTGTCTCTTTTAACTCTAGTTTTATTTTTCTTAATGATCCGTGGCTGTGAGAATGTGTCTCTTTTAACTCTAGTTTTATTTTTCTTAATGATCCGTGGCTGTGAGAATGTGTCTCTTTTAACTCTAGTTTTATTTTTCTTAATGATCCGTGGCTGTGAGAATGTGTCTCTTTTAACTCTAGTTTTATTTTTCTTAATGATCCGTGGCTGTGAGAATGTGTCTCTTTTAACTCTAGTTTTATTTTTCTGTCTGTCCTCCTCCTCTTCCTTTCCCTCTTTCCGTAACCCTTCCCTCTCGCTGAATCTCTCTTGTCCTTTCTTCAGCATATTTAGTAATTCCCATTTCTCTGTTTCAGCAGGAATCTGTTGCAAATTCACTGTACAGATGTATGCTATGTTTGCGTATCTTTTTTTCATGTGGTTAGTTTATGGACAGTAGATTTTTTGTGAATGGAAACCCATCGCTTTCAGGAATACAAGTCCTCCTGTTGTTGTTTTTTGAAGAAATTTCTCTGAAATCTTATATAAAGTGATGACAAAGGATGAACTAGGGTCCATTCTGATATTGCTGATTTACTACTCACTTCTTCCTAGTAGCCATTTATTAGTTTCCCCATATATGGAGGTGGTGGTTGGTTTGGTACCCCCTTCTCCCTGTTAGTTGTCAGTTTCCCCATCCTTCCCACTTCATCATTCATATTCTGGAAGGCTTAACAAAAGTTTTAGGCAGTGTGAAGGCGGCTGCTGTAATTGAAGCCACCCAGATGAAATTGCCTTATCTTGTTGCTCAATGCTTCCCAAGTAATTTGTGTTGAAATAGGAAAATAGACTGGCCACTTGCTGAGCAGATAAGGGTGGATTGGTAGATGGCAGATGACGATGGACAGGGGGGTTGGTAGCTAAAACGTTGAGTGTGGTTTTTTTAGATTTTTAGTGGTGGTTTGGATGTGTGTACAAAAAACAAACATAAAAAGAAACAAACGGACAAACAGAAACACTCCATTCATGGTCTTGATGGAGCTAAAGCAATTGATACTACTTTGTTTTGGACATACATGATATGAGCATTATACTGTTATGGTAGTCAGTATAAATTGTGCTTTGTTGTAACTATCAGATTTTTTTTTTCCATTGCTCATGAAGAATGGTGCAAGTTGCCGATGGGCTACCTGCATTCACAATTCTATTAGCAGCAGCATGCACACACACACACGCACGCACGCAGCACGCACGCACGCACGACGCGCGCGCACATAGATGCATGCATGCAGGCAC
>CM031609.1:4865086-4884588 GCA_018398815.1 Conus ventricosus | reverse complement strand
AAGTGTAAGGACGAAGAAGAGGAAGGGAGCAAGGAGACAGGGGGTTTGTTAGTATCAGAAAGAGAACGAGCAAGAGAAAGTGTGAAGGACGAAGAAAAGAGGAAGGGAGAGAGGGAGACGGGTGGATTTTTAGTATCAGAAAGAGAACAGCAAGAGAAAGTGTAAGGACGAAGTGAAGAGGAAGGGAGAGAGGGAGACGAGGGGATTTTTAGTATCAGAAAGAGAACAGCAAGAGAAGTGGTAAGGTCGAAGTGAAGAGGAAGGGAGGAGGGAGACAGGGTGGATTTTTAGTATCAGACACAAGAAAAGCAAGAGAAAGGTAAGGACGATTGTCGAAACAAAAGAGGAAGGGAGAGAGGGAGCAGGGTGGATTTTTAGTATCAGAAAGAGAACAGCAAGAGAAAGTGTAAGGACGAAGTGAAGAGAAGGGAGAGAGGGAGAACAGGGGGATTTTAGTATCAGAAAGAGAAACAGAAAAGAGAAGTGTAAGGAACGAAATGAAGAGGAAGGGAAGCAAAGGAGGAGGGGTTGTCGACAGGACACAACAAAAGAGGAAGGGAAGCAAAGGAGGAGGGGTTGTCGACAGGACACAACAAAAGAGGAAGGGAAGCAAAGAGGAGGGGTTGTCGACAGGACACAACAAAAGAGGAAGGGAAGCAAAGGAGGAGGGGTTGTCGACAGGACACAACAAAAGAGGAAGGGAAGCAAAGGAGGAGGGGTTGTCGACAGGACACAACAAAAGAGGAAGGGAAGCAAAGGAGGAGGGGTTGTCGACAGGACACAACAAAAAGAGGAAGGGAAGCAAAGGAGGAGGGGTTGTCGACAGGACACAACAAAAGAGGAAGGGAAGCAAAGGAGGAGGGGTTGTCGACAGGACACAACAAAAGAGGAAGGGAAGCAAAGGAGGAGGGGTTGTCGACAGGACACAACAAAAGAGGAAGGGAAGCAAAGGAGGAGGGGTTGTCGACAGGACACAACAAAAGAGGAAGGGAAGCAAAGGAGGAGGGGTTGTCGACAGGACACAACAAAAGAGGAAGGGAAGCAAAGGAGGAGGGGTTGTCGACAGGACACAACAAAAGAGGAAGGGAAGCAAAGGAGGAGGGGTTGTCGACAGGACACAACAAAAGAGGAAGGGAAGCAAAGGAGGAGGGGTTGTCGACAGGACACAACAAAATCAAGAATCTGACAAAGTGCTGACGAGCAGCATGCTGTTCTCCGTCAATGGCTCACCAGCTTACCTCCCTTTCTGTAGCCGTCCTTCAGCAATTTACCTCCCTCTATCAGGCATGAGATTCTTCCGACAATAGTCGGATTTCCGACCATGAGAAGCTCAGATGGGTCATTTTCGTGATTCGTTCAAATCCGTTGAGAAAATGGAGGGGGGTAAGGGGGGGTGTGACCTAAATTTCCGACCGACGAACCGAGCGCTACAGACTTTGGTCCGACTTCGCCAAGGTCTCGGTGATCCGACTTCGCCACAGACTCGATGGCGCAATTAGGCAGTTTGCTCCAAACCACTTACGGTTGCCGCGGAAATGGCAAGGACTCAGCGAATTTGGTCAATGAAGTGTTAGATCATTTCTGTGGTACTGCTTTGACTGTGCTGCGTGCGAGAGCTCGAATAGGCTAGCTTGAACCCAACATCTGAAGCTGTTTGAGAACGAGTGTACTTGTAGCGTCGCACAAGGCTGGTTGTTTCCATACGGAGCAGGCTATTATTCGCAAATGGTACAAAAGCAAAACTAGGTCACGAAACAGCGCAGTCAAATCATCGCAAGATTTTACGCTGGGATCTCCTGTTTCTAAAGCCTTTGCACCGCAAATACTTGTCGAAAATATTCAACAATGTCTAAACTAGGCAAAGATCAGCAAGTTTCCATCGCTCAAGTGGACAGTGGTGTGAAAAATAGATGGAACAACAAGTGGTTGGAAGAAAATACAACGGTGACTCTGAAGACAAAAGAAATGGTGGTTCGACTTGGCGATGCCATTCACAAAATCGACATCGCTGGAAAAGCCAAATGTGAATGGTGTTCGGTGATCTTGAACTATGGTTCAAAGGGAAAATCCTTGCTGATGAGACACTTGACAACGAAAGATCACCAGAAACATCTGGAAACCGGACTGACGAACCAGACACTGGGCTCAATGATTGAACCGGCAAGTATTCATTCAGACTTATTCAAAGAGCGAGAGAGAGCGAGTGTGTGTGTATACATCAGGATCAGGATCAGAATCAGGGGCGTTGTATCAAAAACAACTTAGCCTATTTTAGGCTTGTTACGCCCCTTCTGTATGTATATATCATTTTTTTTTCGTGACCGTTGGTCAAGTCGTAGGCTAGCTCAGTCCTATTATCCATCAAACTCATATTTTTTGTTAGTTAATAATTCATGTTTATCTATGAGGTTCTTAAAAACATTAATACTAGGTGCACGTTTGATGTTAACTGTTAGTTCATTCCAAAAATTGGTTACTCAGTAAAAGTGAATTTTCTCAAATTAGTTCTGGAATATTGTTTAAATATCTTATCTTCACTGTTCCTTGTAATATGTTTCTATGGAGTACAAAAAAAGCATGCTTTATCAGCATCATCAATTCCATTAAATACCTTATATGCTTGAATCAAGTCTCCTCTTATTCTTCTTGCCTTAAGTGTTGGAAGTTGTAGATATTTTAATCTTTCCTGATATGAGTAATCTTTTATATTATGAATCATCTTGGTTGCTCTTCTTTGTACCTGTTTTAGAGCTTCTGATTGTCTCTTTAGCATTGGATTACCATACAGTATTTCCATATATTCAAGAACAGATCTAACTAGTGTCTTATATAATTGTGAAAAAAGTGTCCTTTTCTATAAATATAAAGGTTCTTCTCATTATTCCAATCATTCTGTTAGCCTTATTAATACTATTCACAATATGATTGTCAAATAGCAAATTTTTGTCAAAAGTCACACCTAGGTCTTTCTCTTCCTCACATTCAGATATTTGTATTTCCTTGTCTCCAATTTTCATTATATAATCCTTTTGTGGGTTCGTTTTTTCAATATGAAGCACTTTACATTTTTCTGCATTAAGATATAGGACTTTTCCAAGTATCAGACCACTGTACTAATGTTTCAGTATCCTTCTGTAATTCCTTATGCAATTTCGGAGAGTTAATTTTTTTTGTGTGTGTGTGTGAACTTCTTGTTATGTTATTGTTGTTGTTGTTATTGCAGGAACGAGCAAAGGACCAGCCACTGTTTCCTTCTGCTATACAGAGCAATTGTACATCAGAAATGGAGTCGACTGTCAAGCACCAGTCTTCTGCACCAAAGATTGTTCCAGTCGGTGACAGAGTAACCAATATTGAGGTAAATTCTTTGCATTTTTTTCACTCCGAGTGTATGTGTGAGGAACAAGACAAACTACTAGACAAACAATCCTTTTCAGAGAATTTTCTTTGTCTCTGTGTCAGAAAGTGGCAAACTTTGCTTTATTTTTTTTTAATTTATTTTTGGAGGGAGGGGGGTACTTTGTAGAACTGGTATGTTTGCTTCGTTATTTTTGCTTGATTTTACCTGAGATCAGTGTAAACGTTCTCTTTCTTTGTCTGTCTCATGCACAATTTAACTTTGTGTCTTGTGTGGACGAAAATGTTATCACTAAATATCAGAAAATGTTTTGTATTGTTTGGTAAAAACATGAATTTCAGTATACTTTCAGGAAACTGTTTATGCAAATGTTGTTGGACTCTGATTTCAGGCAACCATACTTGCTGTAATGGCGGAGCAGTCCTGGGCCTTTACTTCTGCACCTGTGCTTATTGACCTGTGCAAAAGCCTGGCATCAGACCCAGAGGCGCTGAACCAACTGTCTGTGGATCGTACCTCGGCGTCCATCAAGATGAGATACGGGTTGGGGAAATCCTTCACCAACAGAACAGTGGAGATGATGAAGACTTCCCATTTCTCCTTGAACATAGATGAAAGTACAAGCTCTGGTGCTCAGCGTGTGTTGACTATATTGGTTAATATCTTTGATGAAAGTGTGGGCAGGGTGGTGATGCAGCACTTTGGATCTGTTAGTCTAACAAGAGTAGACACAGCAAGTGTTTTTGATGCTCTCGATGGCTTGTTCAAGAACCATGAGGTTCCGTGGGATCACTGCATGTCCATCTTAATGGATTCATGTGCGGTCATGCGGGGGTCCAAAAATGGCCTGGAGCAACAGATCCGAAGCACCGTTGCAAAACATTTACTGGACATTGATGGAGACGTGTGTCACCATGTACACAATGCCACAAAAAAATTCTGCAACCCATTTGCACGTTGGGTGGAGAACATGCTGACCGATATCTTCAATGAATTCCAGTGGAGCTCGGGGAACAGGGATATTTTAGAGGAAATCTCATTTGTTCTTAATGAGAAGTATACCACACCCCATCATTTTGCCTCTCATCGATGGCTGTCCTGACTTGATGCTGCACAAAGCTGTCTTCTTCAGTTCCCTGTCCTCACTGTGTATGTGTTTGGTTTCCTCCAGAGTAGTGACAGACCAACATACCAGGACATCTTGGAGGGACCCTCCGGGGGTTGCGACCTTGTCGTGGTCGGAGGGCTTGCGCGGTCCAGTGATCCCTTAGGCTTTGCTGGCGGGGGCATCAATACTCGGAGATAGGCTGTTTTTTTCAAACTGCTTCTAGGTCCGAGAAGCTAAGATGCTGTCTGGCCTAAGCGTAACGTGGTAAGGAGTTGATGCCCCTGGTAGGGCTTCCATGTCAGATAGGCTAAGGGTGAGGATCCTGACTAAGAGTAACCGCCTTTCTCCTTTTCTTGTTTTCTGCCTTTATTTGGCCCTTTTCTATCTTCGTCTCCCCTTCAAGTCTTCTTTTCCACACTCCTTTTCTCTCTGTGGTCTCCTTAAGATCCGCCGCGTTTGCCGTGCGGTGCGACCTGTGTCGGAGGGGAATGAGATCCTGGTGATTGAGAGGGCCAGCGCTCTCAACACATCACTTTGGCTCGGACCTCTCCTAGACAGGGAGTACACTTTGGCCCGGGTGTACTAATCGGCTCCCCTTCTTGGGGCTGGGTCAAGACAGGCAGTTCCCCTGCTGGCCATGTGAACCCCTGCAGTGCTCAGCTCTCTGTTCCCGGGAGTTGAGCATGATCAGGGGGGATAGGGTTGGTGGTTTCTGTTTGTCGTATATCTCTCCCGAAGCCTGGAAGGGGTCAAGACATTGGTTTCTTGGCCCTGGCCCCTTAGTTGGACTCCAAGGTGGGTGGGTAAGGGAGAGATGAAACATAATAAACTAAATATGGCTTTTTCAAAAAATGTCCCCCCAAAAAGAAGAGGAAGGCAGCATCCCTATTTCAGGGGATTTTCAAACAGACAGTGATTCCGATACAGAGGTAAGACAGAGGACAGGTTTCTGGGCTTCCTGGCTCGTGATGGAAGGGACGGAGCAGGAAAGACCCCTTTCAGCTCTGAGCCCTTTTGCTATCCAAAAGGGCTTTCAAGGTATAGCAGGTGACCCTCGGTCCATCAAAAGGTTGAGGAATGGCTCGTTTCTGATTCAATGCAGATCACAAAAACAATCTGAACAGCTGCTGAGGGCAACAAAACTAGTGGACAGGGAGATCAAGGTGACTCCCCATAAATAGTTGAATTCATCGAAAGGTGTGATTCGCTGCCGTGATTTAACAGGTGTCTCAGAGGCAGAGATCAAAACGGAACTGGCATCCCAGGGTGTGACGGAGGTGCGCAGGGTGACGATAAAAAAAGGTGCAGAGAGAGTGGCCACCAACACCCTCTTTCTGACATTCTGCAACCCTGTGCTGCCTCCGGTCATCAAAGTTGGTTACCTGAATGTTCGTGTTCAGCTGTATGTTCCGTCCCCGTTGAGGTGCTTCAGATGCCAGAGGTTTGGCCATGTCAGAGACCGCTGTTCTGGGCAGGAGGTGTGCGGTGTTTGCTGCAAGGCGACTCATGATGGGCCGTGTAAAGATCCGGCACATTGTGCTAACTGCGGTGGCGATCATCCCTCCTCTTCAAGAAACTGTCCTCTTTGGATTCAGGAATCCACTATACAACGCATTAAAACAGAAAAGAAGATCTCGTTTTTTGAAGCCCGCAAGCAGGTTGTGGGCAGTCAGACGCCAACAGCTTCATATGCTTCGGCCGTAAAGACAGTTCCCACAGTTCCCACTCGGTCAGTCTGCTGCCAGACTGATGACTTCACGTTTTCGAAGACATTGCAAGGACGAATTGTCAACTCTGGTGGAAGCAGGTCCACCACCTTCCAACCCAAAGTGAATGCCCCTGGTGGAGGCAAAAAATCCGCCACCCCTCAGACTGCCCAGCAGTCTACAACATCTGCTGCTGGGCAGATTAAAAAACCAGCAATCCCACCTCGAACCCCTCTGTCCAGTGCCCGTGCGGGCAAGGGAGTTCAATCCAGTGTGGAGATGGTGGAGATGAGGAAGAAACCTCCACCATCTCCCAAATCCAGACCTTCTTCACCTGTTGGCAAGTCTGCCAGCAGGTCTGTAGACCAACACAGTCCAGTGAAATTAAGTAATAAATTCACTCCATTGGAAGCAGACGTTGAGGAGGAGATGACCTGATCTCTCTCCTTTTCGCCCTCTGCACCATGGATAGTACAATATCCCATTGGAATATCCGTGGACTAAATTCCAACTTTGAGGAGCTGCAGCTTCTGTGTCAATCTATAAAACCTTCCGTCGTGGCTCTTCAGGAAACTCAAATTCAAAGCCAGAAGACCTTTACTCTTTCTGGCTTTAATGTTCTTTCAAAACCTGCACAACCATCCACGTTGGGACTGTCGGGCGGTGTTGCCCTTCTCATACACAAAACTTTGCTGTATAGTCCTGTCGCTCTGTCTACCTCCCTTCAGGCTGTAGCTGCGAGAGTCACTCTCCACAAGACTGTGACAATCTGTTCCCTTTATCTTCCTCCTTCTGTCCCGGTTTGTCGTCAGGACCTTGTCAGTCTGATAGGAGAACTTCCTCGACCTTTTTTGCTGTTGGGTGACTTTAACGGTCACAATCCTTTTGGGGTAGTGTCAGTACGTCATGCAGAGGTCTACTAATTGAGGATGTCCTTTCGGATTTGGATTTGTGTTGTCTGAACGACGGATCTGCAACTTACCTCCACTCTTCCACAGGTTCACTTTCGTGTTTAGATTTGTCGGTTTGTGACCCCTCGCTGGTCCTGGACTATGAGTGGTCTGTCCATGACGATCTGCACGGAAGTGACCATTTCCCTGTCCTTCTACAACCCGTAATAACTGAACACGTCTCTGTCTCTCCACATCTAAATTATAAGAAAGCAAACTGGGATCTCTTTGCAGCCACTATTTCTAAGGAATTCCAGGACACTGATTTTCTTCAGAGTCCGGACCAGCTGAATCTCTGACTAACACTGTGATCAAATGTGCTAAAGCCTTATTCCAGTGTCTTCCGATAACTTCAAATGCCAAAAACACCCTGGTTCGATTCGGACTGCCAACAAATTTCCAAAGTTCGAAAACGGGCTCAGCGTTGGGTATACCAACGACCTTCGGGTCCCAACGCTCGAGCCCATCAGAAACTCTGTGCTAAATCAAGACACACTTTTAAAATCAGTAAACGTCGGTCCAGGAGAAGCTTCTGCTCCAGGCTGACATCGAAAACTTCCAAGAAAAAAGTGTGGAACATCATTAAGAAAATCAAAGGGAAGAACACCTGTCGCACTGTGAACCATCTCAAGTTTTCGGACTCTTTAATAACGGAGAAAAAAGCAGTTGCTAATCTGCTTGCTTCTACAATTGAAAAGAATTCCTCCTCTTCAAACAAATCAGCCACTTTCGTCAAAAGCAAAGCCCTTAAAGAAAAATCACCCTGCAACTTTTCGTCAGACAACATGGAAGACTACAATCTTCCTTTCACGTTAAACGAGCTGAAATCTGCCTTACTTTCTTGCAGCGATTCCTCTCCAGGTATAGATGAAATCCATTATCAACTGTTGAAACATCTTCCGCAAATAGGTCTGCACATCCTGCTACAGGTATACAACCATGTGTGACTACTGGTTTCTTTCCACCTTCTTGGCGAAAAGCCCTCATTATTCCAATTCCCATACCTGGAAAAGATCTTTCTAATCCATCAAACTACCGTCCCATAGCTTTGACCAGCTGTGTCTGTAAATTGATGGAGAAAATGGTCAATGCTAGGCTCATGTGGAAACTCGAAACCGATGGCCTTTTGGTGAAAGAACAGTGTGGTTTCCGCAAACATCGGACTACAGTTGACCATTTGATTCGTCTGGAATCTACACTTCGGAACGCTTTTTTGAATAGACAGCATGCAGTGGCAATTTTCTTTGACTTGGAGAAGGCCTACGATACCACCTGGAAGTCGGGGATACTTCATGATCTCCACGATCTGGGTTTTCGAGGTCATCTTCCGCTTTTCATTAAAATTTTTTTGGCAGAACGACAGTTTCAGGTCCGGGTTGGCACCACTCTCTCTGATGTCCACGAGCAGGAGTTGGGTGTTCCACAGGGGAGCATACTGTCTCCTGCCCTCTTTAGTATTAAGATCAACAACATTGTGAAATCAGTTCAGCATGGTTCAGACTGCTCATTGTTTGTGGATGATTTCGCTGTCTACGCAACTGGAAGCCTGTACCCGAGTGTCCAGCGCAGGCTCCAGCTTTGCGTGGATAAAATCCATCAGTGGGCGGATGAAAACGGTTTCACCTTTTCTGCTACAAAAACACAGTGTATTCACTTCCATAATTTCCGTCAGTTTTTTCCAGATCCTGAACTTCAAGTAGGGAAATCCCCATTCCAGCTGTTAAAGAGGCCAAATTTCTGGGAGTCATTTTTTACCAGAAACTTAACTTTCTCAGCCACATCAAAAACCTCAAAACTGTTTGCCAGAAAGCACTGAATATTCTGCGGGTCGTAGCGCACACCGACTGGGGCGCTGATAAGAAAACTTTGCTACACCTCTACAGAGCCTTGATTTAAGATTTTACGGCAGAAAGATTTTTTAACAAAAGTTCTGGTGCGTTTGTAGACGATGTCATTTAACGAGATGTGTGAAAGGTTTTTTTTTTTTTTTTTTTGACTGGTGAGTTGATTTTAACGTGGTGACAGCCCTGATATGGCCCTTTACGGTCGGCTGGGCTATAAGCAACATTATCTTATTCTTATCTTGGTCCGTTCCAAACTGGACTACGGTTGTGCTGTGTATGGCTCCGCAAGATCGTCTTACCTCAAACTCTTGGAACCTATCCACCATCAAGGGCTTCGTCTCTGTCTTGGAGCGTTCCGCACCACCCCTGTGTACAGCCTGTACGCAGAGGCGGGTGAACCTTCACTGTCCAACCGCAGGCTGAAACTGTCTTTGAATTATTTTATCCGACTGTTCTCAGAACCGCAGAATCCTGCCTATGACTGGTCTTTGACCCTCCGTTCCAAAGTAAGTTTGAAACAACCCGAAATGTATTCCGCCGTTTGGTCTTCGTATTCGGCCTCACGTGCGGAATGCAGGTCTAGACCTAGGAGTTGTGTCCGATTTTTCCAAGTTTCCGGATCAACCTCCGTGGACCTTTTTCACACCAGAGATTCGTTTCGATCTTGCAGCTTTTCGCAAAGAGTCTACCAGCTCTCTGGCATACAAGGCATTGTATGCTGACCTCTGTTCCAAATTCCCATTCTGTCAAAAAGTTTTCACTGACGGTTCCAAGTCTGAAGATGGAGTGGCCTGTGCAGCCTACTGCCCTGGGGCTCCTTCTCAGATACTGTTGGAACATATTCATTCAGATGCTTCTGTCTATTCTGCTGAACTTACCGCTCTGGTTTTGGCTTTGAAGATAATCTCACATTCTTCGAAGAGGGACTTTCTGGTTCTGTCGGGTTCGCTGTCAGCTTTGGAGGCCATAGCTGGCCGCAACCTTCAGCATCCAGAACTTTTACATTTCTTCGAACTTTTAGCAAGTTGAAGGCGGACGGTTACAACATTACTCTTGCTTGGGTTCCTGGTCATGTTGGCATCGGCGGGAACGAAATGGTTGATCGTTTAGCCAAGAACGCCACAAGAGAGAAACTGTCCAACATTTATATCCCCTGGTCAGACGTGAAACCCAAAATTAACGATTATGTGAGAGACCTCTGGCAGGAGGATTGGAACACCAGACGAGTAACAAACTCTTTCAGATCCGTCCAAACCTTAAGGACTTCCTCCCATATACGTCGGGAGGTCGTAAAGAGGAAACGGTTCTGTGCCGGCTGCACACCGGCCATTCGTATTTTACCCATTCTTACCTTTTAAAGAGTGAAGAAGCTCCTGGTGCATTCCATGTCATGCGCCACTCACAATGAAACATGTTCTTTTAGAGTGTTGGGACTTGCACGATGTGAACACAAACATTTTACAGCAGAGTCCATGAAGATCCTGTTCAGGGATGTCCCGCCTGATGTGATCCTCGAGTTTTTGAGAGAGATTAACATTTTTCATCTGATTTAAGATTTTACGAAAAAGATTTTTAACGAAGTTTCTGGTACGTTTCTGGACGATGTCATTTACAGAGATGTGTGAAAGGTTTTTTTTTATGACTGGTGAGTTGATTTTAACGTGGTGACAGCCCTGATGTGGCCCTTTGCGTCGGCTGGGCTATAAGTAACATTATCTTATCTTATCTTATCTTGGAGGGAATCTGCAAGGATATCAGCAGGGAAGGCAGAAGGCGACTGCAAGAGTTGCATCAGACGCTCAAGAAAAGTCTGTCACAGGTGAAGGCAGTCAGAGGAGAGACAGATTGGTGAACTTTATTTTTTTCCACCGGAAATGGACCAGGATGGTTCTTGGTGTATACTCATCTGTTCTTCCTCTGCTCAAGGAATATGTCTCTGTTCCAGAACGCATCTCCCATGGTTCACCTCTTGCATGACAAGCAGGTAGCCCTCTTCAAAAACTTCTTGTCATTGTTTCTGAAGGGTAGGGCATACAACAAGAGGAGTCCAAAGAAATTGAAAGATCCTAAGGAACTTCCTCTTGATGACAAAGAACTGCACCTGGGGGATGATGCCATGTTTGCTGGACGGATTGCTAATTCCATCCTTTCAGCATGTCACCCTTCCAATAAGCAGGCCATCAAATTCAGAGAGCAGCTTAGAGAAGCTACGTGCAGTGTGCCCAGTACTTGCAGCAGAAACTTCCACTGGACAACAAGCTACTCCAGCTAATGTCTGCATTAGACCCAGCCTGTGACTTTAGCCATGAGAAAGTCATCACTGCTCTACTGAAACTTCCAGATCATGTTTCAGTTGTTTTAAAGGAAGAGGAGTTACAGGCTTTTGATTTGGAAGTCAGAAGGTTCTCTTGTTCCTCTAGACTTCCTCCGTATGAAATCAATGGGGCACCAGTTCCTGTTGATTCATGGTGGGCCAAAGTCAGCAAAACTAATGACTTTCCTCTACTTTCCAGGATGGCATTTGCTTTGTTGACTTGTTTCCATGGTCCTTCCGTGGAATCAAGTTTCAACGTGATGGGAGATGTCATTGACAGGAGATCATCTAGGATGAATATAGAAACGTATTCAGCCATTGAAACCTGTAAATATTCACTAAGAGCTGAAGGGAAGTCTGCTGTTGATGCTTTCCAAAGGAAAGACAAATTATATACCCCTGTCAATAAAGATCTGTGCAGGTTGATCAGAGGAGCCAACAAGAAGAACCGGGAAGACCAGCAGAAGAGGAGGGAGGACCTAGAGGAGAAAAGGCAGCAGCTGTCTCTTCAAAAGCAAGCTGAAGTCAGCAAACAACAAGCCAAACTGGCCTTGGCAGAGGCAGAAAAACGAGCAAGGCTAGCACACAGAAAATCCATCGATCCATACTGGAAGTTCTAGCCAGAAAGAGGAGACGAGAAAAAAAAAAGCTGAGCATGAGGAAAGGAGAGCTAAGAGGCAAAGGCTGGACAGTCCGAATGAGAAGGCTTAGAGTTTGGATGACAAGTGCTGTGTGGTGCATTGGCTGGTTCCTTGGTTTGATTTTGATGGCGGGCTCAGAGGATTCTCGTTGCTGAAACAGTGAAAGAGAGTGATGTTGTTATGATCTTGTTTTTCAGGTGTGTCACTTGTGCTTAATACTTACATGAAGGTGTTCATTTCAGTTTTGCATGTTATAATTTGTAATTGGTTGATCTGAGGGTAAGGAATACAAATGACACAACCTATCCAGTTTTTTGTTTTTTATGTTATTGCATGTTTCATCACGTTGAATTAGTTTTACACAGGCTACCTACCAGAACATATCGAAAACACAAGATAAAGGGTTGACAGGTCTGTAGAATTAAGACAGAAAGAGACCAACTGAGAAGAAAATTTTCTCTCTTAAGTGAAGGCAAAATGTGTTAAAAGATCACTTGTATGGATGTTTTTAAGGCTTAAAATTAAGAAAAAGCTTCAGCTTCAGGGGGCTTCGCCCCTGACCCCCAGCAGGGGCATTGCCCCTGGACCCCCACTGGGGGCCACAGAAGGCCCCCAGACCCCCGCTTTTCAGACCAAAACACAATTTCTCAATCTCATGCCTGTTTATGTCACTACATCTGTCACACAACTTGTCTCCCTTTCCATCCCTGTCTGTCCCCTGCAGTGACCCTCGCCTCTGACAGCCCTGACCCAAGGTCTTGTCTGATTTAGCGCTGGGACTGAGCGTCTCTTGGACCACTGAAGTGTTGGACTGACCTAAAGCTTGGCAGAGAGCATGAAAGAAATGATGTCCTAAGGATGGGAAGAAGACGGGCAGGGAGGACAGTGGACCTGGTGTGGAAGAACGCTGAAGGGTTTTCAGTTTCGCCGAGACCGCTTCAGTGGTTGTGAAACAGTAGATCCATCAATGTGGTGTTGCACGTGTGGATAGTATTTATTCACTACAACACTTTTGCACTCTTAAGGGGGCTTGGGTGGAGAAGAAGTGGGGGGGTGTTGGGAAATTTGGGGGTGTGGGGGTGGGGGTAGTGTTTCTTTTCTTTGGGAAGGCGCACTGTTTGTTTTTTTAGACCTATATATTTTTTTCCCCATTTAATTGTAAGTGCAAATTGACAGAGGTTAAAATGAATACCTGTTTAGATAAATAACATATTAAGTAAAAAATTTGAAGATGTCATTTGGGAGTTAAAATCCTGCGGCTAAAACTAACAGTTGCCGTTTCACTGCCCGCTTGAATGTTGGGGTTTGGGGGTGTCAGTCTACGTTAGATGGGCCTTTTTCCCCATCTTTTTGATTTTCGTTGTCCTCTTTCCACCATTCCTTGCCCCCCTTTTTGGGGGATAGTCCCCCCCTTGGTCTATACCTGTGGAAGAGTGCACGTTAAACGCATGCAAAAAAAGAGAGCATCAAGGCTGTTCTCACAGCCCAAAAAAAGGACCAATACCCCCTCATCGACCGGGCATGACGGCCTGTTCATTCAAATTGTCAAACCTTCTTCTTCTTTTTCTGGCCACCTGGCGGCCCCTGATGTCTTTTGACTGTTTTGGTTTGTAAATTCCCAAAACATGGCTTTCTGTTCCTTGGAAATGATTGTATTGTGTGCATCTGTGTGTGAGTCGGGTTCCTTTCCCTTTTTGGCCCCCAGGGGTTCAAAAATGCCTTTTTTCCCGTTCCCACCGCCCCCCTTTCCAGATGTTTCAATCTGTTGAAGGCATATTTGTGTAGACAGTAAAAATTTAATTTTTTTGGGGTTTGGTGTGTGTGTTTGGGTAGTGTTCAGTTTTATGTCTGACATCTGGGAAATTAGAGAGAGAGAGAGGGGAGAGAAGGAGAAGAGAGAGGGGAAAAGAGAGACAGCGTGAATAAGAGAGGGGGAGGGAGACAGAGGAGGAAAAAAAGAAAAAAAAGAAAAAAAAAGAAAGAGAGAAAGAGGAGAGGGGGAATGAGGGGGGAAAAAGAGAGAGAATGAGGAGAGGGGGAGAGATGCAAAAATTTTCTGTGTTTTAAAAGTGTATGCAAATGGGGGTTTTCTAAGTGTATAAAAATGCCCCTTTTTACATCTGTACAACATCCCGCTAATAATTTTACACAAAATGCTTTACTTTGACTAAAATTTAAAGAAAAAACTAATAAAAGAAAAACTTTAAATCTAAAAGAATCTCATAAAGACTGCCTGAAAGATGGAAATATTTGAAGAGGTAACAGTCAAACATCTCATTCTTGTTCCCACAAATACATTTTGCTTTTTTTTTTACATTTAAAATTTTTAAAGGGGTCAGGGTTTTTATTTTTAAAAAAATTAAATGAAATTTTTTTTTTTTTTTTTTTTTTTTTTTTTGCTGTTTAACCCCTTGTCAAATTAAGGTATAATCCCCGCCAATCCCCCCGCAGGGGAAAAAAGGGGTAATTGTTCGAAACCCCCCAAAACGGTTTTTTGGGGGGTTCCCCCGGGCTTAAAAAATGTAAGAAAAAAGGGGGGGGTATATTTTCCCCCCCAATTAAAAAAAGGTGTTTGGGGGGGGGGGTTGGGTTGGGCGGGTGGGTTTTGGTTTTTTTTTTTGGGTGGGGGTGTGTGTGTTTTTTTTGGTTGGGGGTTTGTTTTTTTTTTGTGGGGTTTTAGTTTGGGTTTGTTTGTGGTGGTGTGTGGGTTTTTTTGTGGGGGGGTGGGGTGGGTGTTTTTGGTTTTAATCCCCCAACCCTTTGCCCCAAAAAACATGGGTTTTTTTTTTAAAAAAAGGGCTTTTTTAAAATAAGGTTTTTTTGAAAAACAAAGTATTTTCTAAAGGGCCCCGCTTTTTTTTAAAATTTTTCCTTTTTTTTTTTTTTTTTTTTTTTTTTTTTTTTTTTTTTTAAAATTTCCGCCTCCCTCAAAAAAAATTCCTTTTTTTTCCCAAACCCCCCCCCCTCCCCCCCCTTTTTTTTTCCCTTTAAATACAATTTTTAAAACCCCCTATTTATGACTTTAAAGGGTAGGGGCACTTCCCTTTACAGCAGTCTGACACTTTTAGAACCAGCGGTTTTTTGGGTGTGTTTTTTCCGTCCCCGTTTTTTCTTGGCGTTAGCACTATAGGGAAAATTTCTGTAGGGGTGTGGATAAGTGAGGGAATCAATTTGGAAAATTTGGGAAGGAGGGGGAATCTGGGGTTTTTGGCAGTAAATAGTTTATTGATTTCCCCAGGCATAAATAACGCTTTCAAAGGAGTTTTTTCTATAATCTCTGAATTTCCAGCCATAGAAGAAGAGAGGCTGCGGTTTAGACTCATATTTTTTACTTTCTGTAGCCCCTGCCCTTTTTTGGTGGTGTGTGTGTGTGGCGCGCACGTGCGCACACACCAACATACACACACACGCTACATGCACATACTCGACGGACGTTCCCACGTGCGCACATTTACACTCACTCGCAGCCCCACACACTTACTGTCTCATTTCCCCACGCTCACTTCAATTCACTCCCACCACCTCCCCCATGCACAACACACACACACACCACCCAAAACAACCCCCAAAACACAACACACACACACACCCCCCTCTCTCTCTCTTTTTTCTCTCTCTCCCCTCTTTCTCTCTCTCTCTCTCGCAGGGTAAAATCACTGACTCACTCACACAACAACTTACCTACACACGCATGGGGTTTCCCCCCTTACCCCCCTTTTGCCCCCCCCACCTACCCATTATTTTTTCATTTTCCACACACTCACACACTCTCATCACACACACACAAACACACACCACACAAAAACACCCCCAAAAACACAACCCACCAAAGAGAGAGAAAAAGTGAGCGGAGGAGAGAAGGAGAAGAGAAGAGGGGAGAGAGAGGCTCTAACCCCTTTATAGATAGATTTGGTGTATAGCGCGGTGAATATATTGACCCCCAAAACAAAAAGGAAAATTGGCTCCCCTTTTCCACTTGGGTTGGCTGCCAATGGCATTCTCTGTTGAAGTAAAAAAAAAGACATGACGGGCTTTCACCCCATACTCTGGAAAAAAAAAGCAAGAACCATTTTTTGGTCTGGAAAAGGGGAAGGGGAAAGAGAGAGAAGGAAGAGAGAGAGAAGAAAGAGAGAGGGGGAAGAGAGAGAGAGAGGGGTGAGTGGTTAGTGCAAAGGAAGAGAAATGGGGAGGGGTTGGGAGAATAGGGAACTGCACCATTCTAATCTTATGACCCCTCGGGTTTTACTGTGATATCTGTTCACGATAAAAGCGAAAAAAAAATGCCTCCTTCAAAAAGCTTAACATTTGCAATAAAATGTTGCATTTTTGTTTCTTTGTTTTGTTTTCCCTTCCCCTCTTCCTCTCCCTTTTTTATGTCTTTCTCCTTTTTTTGTGCGGTTTTTTGTTGGGTCTAGAAAACGGGTCAAGTCATAAGTTGTGAGTTTACTGTGGAAGGTGCATTGCCCTAAAGTCAGGAGAATGTGCGAAGGCTGGAGCAGTTCAACTTGTGTTGGCGGGGGTCTGGATTTTGTTTCTTGTTTAGCATTTGTTATGATTGGTATGTCCCTGAATGAGGTATGGCAGAATGTGTGGTGTGCGTTTGTGCGTACGTGTGCCCATGTGTGCTGAGTGTGTGCCTGTGTGCATGATTGATTGTAAGTTGTTCATTATTCAAATTTTAGAACCTTGTTGTAACTAGCAGTGTCTGCAAAAAAGTTCAACATTTGATTTGTCTGGTTTGAAAGTAGATGAGGACATCGGAAAGAAAAACATTTTTGGAAGTTAACAGCTGTAGGAAACTTTATTCACAAAAGAAGACATCCAGGACTGTTTGAAAACTGGGACTTACATACTGTTGAAGTATTGTTATGGGTTCTACCAGATGTAGTTCCATTTGTAACTTCAGGTGGGATAATATAGTCCACATAAATAAACATAAAAGAAAAATGAACTGTTCCGCCCATAACGAAGAGGAAACCAAATTACAAGACAACACGATACGCTTTTTGACATCTTGGTTTCTTCAAGCAAGACAAAAAATTTTCAAGACAATGAAAAATGGAGGGAAACAATCCATGTGCCTCTTCAGATCATCCATTTTGTGCACAATTCGTTCCACAAGCAATGAAAAAATGAAGACGAGGAACATTCATGTGCCTCTTCAGATCATCCATTGTGTGCACAATTTTCCACAAGACAATGACAAAATGAAGGAGGAACCAATCATGGTGCCTCTTCAGAGCATCATTTTGTTGACACATCTTTCCGCACGACCATGACAAATGAAGGAGGAAACAATCATGTGCTCTTCAGATATCCATTTTGTGCACCAATCTTTTCCACAGACAATGAAAATGAAGGAGGAACAATCATGTGCCCTTTTCAGATCATCATTTTGTTGCTACAATCTTTCCACCAAGTTAATGAATAATGAAGGAGGAACCAATCATGTGCCTCTTAGATCATCCATTTTGTGCACAATCTTCCCCAAGACAATGAAAAAGAAGGGAGGGAACAATCATCAGTGCCTCTTCAGATCATCCATTTTGTGCCACAATCCTTTCCACAAGACAATGAAAAAATGAAGGCGGAAACAATCATGTGCCTTCTCAGATTCATCCATTTTGGCACAATCTTTCCACAAGACAATGAAAAATTGAGCGAGGAAACAATCTGTGCTCTTCAGATCATCATTTTTGTTGCAATCTTTCCACAAGAAAATGAAAAATGAAGGAGGGTGAGGAACAATCATGTGTCTTCAGTATCATCCATTTTGTGCTCAATCTTTCCACAAGACAATGAAAAATGAAGGCAGGAAACAATATTGTGGTCTCTTCAGATCATCCATTTTGTGCACAATTTTCCACAAGCAATGACAATATGAAGGAGGAACATCTGTGCCTCTTCAGATCATCATTTGTGCACAATCTTTCCACAAGACAATGAAAATGAAGACGGAAAAACAAATCAGTGCCTCTTCAGAATCCATCATTTTGTGCACAATCTTTTCCACAAGACATGAAAAATGAGGAGGAACAATCATGATGCTCTTCAGATCATCCATTTTGTGCACAATCTTTCCACAAGACAATGAATAAATGAAGGAAGGAACAATCATGTGCCTCTTGCAGATCATCCATTTTGTGCACAATTTTTCACAAGACAATGAAAAAATGAAGGAGGCACAATCCGGTGCCTTTCAGATCATCATTTTGTGCACAATTCTTTCCACCAAGACAATGAAAAAAATTGAAGGAAGGAACAAATCATGTGCATCTTCCGATCATCCATTTGTGCACAATCTTTCGACCAAGCAATGAAAAATGAAGGAGGAACAATCAATGTGCCTCTTCAGATCAATCCATTTTGTGCCAATCTTTCGACAAGACAATGAAAAGAAGGGGAACAATACTTTTGTGCCTTTCAGATCATCCATTTTGACTGCAAATCTGTCCACAAGACAATGAAAAATGAAGGGAGGAGAACAATCATGGTGCCTCTTCAGTCCATCCAGTTTGTGCACATTCTTTCACAAGCAATTGAAAATATGGAGGAACAAATCATTGTGCCTCTTCAGATAATCCATTTTGTGCACAATCTTTCCAACAAACAATGAAAAAAATGAAGGAGGAACAATCATGTGCTCTTCAGATCATCCATTTTGTGCACAAATCTTTTCCACAAGACAATGAAATATGAAGGAGGAACAATCATGTGCCTCTTCAGATCATACCATTTTGGGTCACAATCTTTCCACAAGACCATAAATGAGGGGTACAATCATGTGTCTCGACAGATCATCCTTTTTGGGCACAATACTTTCCACAAGACAATGAAAAATGAGGAAGTTTAACAATCATTGTGCCTCTTCCGATCATCCATTTTGTGCACCAATCTTTCCACAAGACAATGAAAAATGAAGGAGGAAACATCTTGTGCCTCTTCAGATCATCCATTTTGTGCACAATCTTTCCTCAAGACAATGAAAATGAAGGAGGAACAATATGTGCCTCTTCAGATCATCATTTTGTGCACATCTTTCACAAGGACAATGACAAATGAAGGAGGAACAATATGTGCTCTTCAGATCATCATTTTGTGCACAATCTTTCCACAAGACAATGGAAAAATGAATGAGCACACAATCATGTTGCCTCTTCAGATATCCATTTTGTGCAACAATCTTTCCACAGACATGGACAATTGAAGGAGATACATCTTGTGCCTTTCAGATCATCCATTTTGTGCACAATTCTTTCCACATGACAATGCCAAATGAAGTGGTACAATTCATGTGCTATTCAGATCATCCATTTTGTGCACACTTGTCCACATGACAAATGACAAAATGAAGGAGGAATCAATCATTTGTGCCTGCTTTCAGATCATCCATTTTGTGCACAATCTTTCCACAAGACAATGTCAAATGAAGGAGGAACAATCATGTGCTCCTTCAGATCATCAATTTTGTGCACAATCTTTCCACAAGACAATGGACAAATGAAGGAGGAACAATCATGTCGCCTCTTCAGATCATCCATTTTGTGGCACAATCTTTCCACAAGACAATGACAAATTGAA
>CM031609.1:4850159-4864986 GCA_018398815.1 Conus ventricosus | reverse complement strand
CAGAAAGAGAGTGGAAAGGAAACCAGAGAGAGGCATTGATACGGAACCAGAAAGACAGTGGGAAAGGAAACAGAGAGAGGCACTGAGGGGAACCAGAGAGAGGCACCGATAGGGAACCAGAAAGACAGTGGGAGGAAACCAGAGAGAGGCACTGAGAGCGAACCAGAAAGACAGTGGGAGGGAAACCAGAGAGAGGCACTGAGAGGGAACCAGAAAGACAGTGGAGAGAAACCCGAGAGAGGCACTGAGAGCGAATCAGTAAGACAGTGGAGAGGAAACCAGAGAGAGGCACTGAGAGCGAACCAGACAGTGGGAAAGGAAACCAGAGAGAGGCACTGAGAGGGAACCAGAAAGACAGTGGGAAAGGAAACCAGACAAAGGCACTGAGAGGGAACCAGAAAGACAGTGGAGAGGAAACCAGAGAGAGGCACTGAGAGCGAACCAGACAGTGGGAAAGGAAACCAGAGAGAGGCACTGAGAGCGAACCAGAGAGAGTGGGAAAGGAAACCAGGGAGAACCAAGGAAAAGGAAATAAAAAGAGGCAGGGAAGAAACAATAACAAAAGAAATAACAGCTGGGAAAGGAAAACCAAGAAAGGAATTATTTTTTTCCAAAAAGGCATGGAAAAGAAAACAGAGAGAGATAGGAAAAAGAAAACACAGGTGAGCTCATCTGACCCTTGTGTGCATAAACAATGATGATTAGGATGATGATGATGATGATTTATAACATGCTCTGAACACACACACACACACAAAGAAGAGTGGAGAGGGCACTCACTTTGGTGTGACCTCTGAGCCGCCAGAAACCTTCTTCATTTCAGCAGGTACACCAAACGCCACCAGCATACCTGTATCCAATCAAAACAGATCATACCTGTCAACTCAATCCTCAAGTCTGGGAAACGAGGGGGAATTCCTTTACAGGCCACCCCAACTGACCCACCCATACCTGGACACATAAATATATACGCTGACACATGGAAAGACACATACAATCAGACAGATATACAGATGCAAAGATACACACACATGTACACATGCACACATTCATGTACTGACCCTTTATCCGAATTATGCGAAGATGAACAATGTGGACATCAATTTTCCATGTAATTTGAAATCATTTTCCAGAACTTCTTGCAGAATGTTATTGTCGAAGAGATTATATTCAGAACCATTCCAAGTACATATGTTCAGACTAAATTTACACTGTTGTGAGGCATTTCACATTTGATGAACATCCTGATAATGGGGGAGATCCACATAATGTAGGTCTGTTTTTATACTATTCTCCAGATGATATGGCCTCTACACACAAAAACACACACACACACACACACACACCCATGTACACACACAAAAATACACACACGATGAGACATATCTACACAAAGATAAACATACAGAAACATAAAGAAACATGTATGCATACACAACATTAATTCTACAACTGTGCATGCACGCACACAAACACACACACAGCACACAACTGGCACTGTTCGTCCATGATCAGAATGTTGTCCACATCTAAATCAACCTTTTAACAACCATGTTTTGTCATTTCAGATCTGCCCCCCCCCCCCCCCCCCCCCCCTCCTCCAAAAGTACCATAATTTTCAGGCTATAAACAGCACCAAAACGTAAGCTGCATCAACCAAATTAAAAAAACAAAAAATATGTTACCCAAAAAGCCCACACGCGAGCCATTCTGACTAAACAGCTGCAAGAAAAAAGCTGTAAAAAGCCAATGATGAAAGTGGGGGAACAGAGAGAACAGGAAACCTGTGTAGTCTGAGGTTTGATGATCCAGGCAAGCAGAAAGGACTGGGCGACACATGCAATGAAAGGAACAGTATCAGCTCTTCACATCTCCTACATTGCTGTTCTCAGCAGCAGTGAAGCCACTGAAGGCTTCACCTTCCACATCAGACATGCAGTTTTAAGAACTGCTCATCAATGTCCGCCATGTTGTCTATGGATGAATCTCTGTCTGTCACCATTAGTACTTGCACCTCCATGCTTGTGCTCGATGCCACTTCTGTGTCATCTGCTGTTGAGAGTGACCTGCCTCTTTAACCTGTTAATAATTGTGGACTGCTTTACTTTGTCTCAAGCAGCCAGGATCCAGATGGACACTTCAGCAGTTGTTGCACATCACATGCAAACTTTATCTGTCTATTCTCCAGTCATCATCGACTTTTGCCACTGGTTCAATTTTGCCACTGGTTTTAAGTAGATTTTGAAGGTGTAGTTTACGCTGATCTTGAGAGGTTAAAAGTGTTTAGAACTACCAACCAGAATGACTGCATGGATCCAATGTGTCCATTTTACAGCTTCTCCTTCATGCCCTCTGTGATGTGCTGGCATGCTGCCCATTGCGAGCATCACTTTGTTTGATGGGGAAAAACACCTGCAGCCTCTTCCTGTAACATTCTGTCAGCCATGCTTCCATCCTGTTTTCACCCATCCACTTCCTATGTGTGGAAATAGAGTGCTATCCCCTTTGGAACTTTCCCATCCATATGACGACATCTGAGAATAAACGATAAGAGTGATAAGGAGAGGGTGAGACGGAATCGTATCCTTACATGAAGAGCAAGCTATGACCCATATGAAATGAGTCTGTTCATGACTTGCTGTTCTCAACTGTCACAGACATTTCCGCCTAGCGGCTATTCTCCCCACCACATGGACAACAACAGATGAGTCATTTTTCGTTCTTTGTTTGTACTGTCCCAAATGTTAAATGTGATTTTTTTTTTTTCGCCTGAAGAAGACCCAAGTGGTTGAAATGCATCGTGTCTTGTCATGTGCTTTGTTTGTCAATGTCATTGGCGGTAAGTAACAAACTCTATTTCTAAATTTGTCAAAGACAATTCCCCTTTCTTGCTAACTGTCCATGTGAAAGGCGCATCAAAGGCGTGGGGCACCATCCATGTTGATAATGTCCTGTGGACCAATCAGATTCTTTAACATTCTTTTTGTGTGCAGCTCCCCAAACTGGCAATCTCTTAAGGACTGGATGGGTGGGGATGGGGAATAGCTGCTGATGAAATGTTGCGCACTTTCAAAGAGAGAAACTCTAGCACTTCCTGAAGCAGGAACACCATGAAGTGTCTGCCTTAAAAGTCAGTAAACTTCATTTATGAGTCCCTCACATTGGGCTTTGAGACAAATTTACCACTGAAACACCACAGCCTTCAGTTTCTGGTGTGTCCACCCAGTCCTCCAATTCTTCACGTTCAGGCCTCCAAGGTTTTTCCTCTGTAAAAGCTTTCATCAACCGTTTCACATTGTGAAAGTTCGCCTCACTGAGTACACCCCTGTAAGACCCATCAATTTGTTGATCCCCAATTCTGCTGCACTGTTGCCCTTTCAAAGAACCAGATTGATACTCTTGAATTTGAAATCCACATCACAGACTTCGGCATGTTTGCTTGATCATATGCTGCTGACATGTGACTGATCAAGGAAACATCGCTTTCAGCAATTGTGAATGAGGCCCTTTTTGCGTGTCGCTCATACATGAATCATTCTCAGTTAGTCCCATCAACAGCAAGTCAGGAAAAGATAAAAACAGAATCGGAAAAAATCTATAAATAGGTCTCAGCCAGTGTGGTAGCCACAGTGTTTAGAGCATAGGGGAAAAAAACAAAAAGGACCAGTTTATAACTCGGAATTTTTTTTTTTAATTACTTTATTTCAATGAATTATCTAAAATCTGCATATTTCCAAATGCACATACATACGGAAGCATTTGGGCATGTACATTCACATGCGCACACACATACACACACACACATTCAAAAATACCATGTACCCACACATATATAAGCATACACAGGCACACAACACACACACGCGTGTCTGTAATAGCAGAGGCCCCATGTTAGCTGGGTGTCACTATCTGACTAGCACACTGGATTAATGCAAAGATCAGCCATCTGCTCAGTCCAGACCTGACTACATCAGCAAACCATTTCCAGTAGCACAGACTTCTGTTTCCAGTAGCAAGACCACTAACCAGTAGCCACTACCTCGGCCAGGTTTCAAACAAAGTACGATCCAATAGCTTTGTTCTGTTTCACATTTGTTGGATTTGTGTTTGTTCGTCTCTACGTGGTTGAAGACATCATTCCTGCCCCCGTGTTTCACCGAGATCTGAACTTTGCACAAATTACAGTAGGCATAGTGTGGATCGCCATTATGACTTCACTATGCATGGCCATTCTTCCGTGTAACTTTGCCTAAACGTCTGCCTCGCCGCACGAACTCTTTTACGTTTACATTGGCTCGCCCGCTTTCACTTCCCTCGAGACACCGTTTTTCCCACCAGGTCGTGGAGGTGTTGAAATCTTCTCACAATGGGCTTTCGCTCGCCGGTGCCGCCATTATCGATTCGAAGAGACTGAACGACTTGCACGCATGCGCGATAGAACATGAAAACCGAGTCCGCTCAACACTTGCGTCTAACGGAACTGCTCTTCTAAACTAAGCGCAAAATCTACTAAAACGCCATGATCGACTTTAACTTTGAAAAAAAACGTAGCAAAATTACGTTCGCGTAGCCCGTAGCAGACCCCTCAAATACGTAGTTGCTACGGCCGAATCGTAGCAGTAGTCATCGTCAGTCTCATCCACAAAACCCTCCTACTGAATCTTTTCTTGTACATCTATCATTGGGTTAATCATTTAATTATTTCATCTGGCCTAAACCTTGCACACTGTGGCCTAACAGCCCAGCATAAGTGAAGTAAAAGTAATAAAAACTGGTCCACATGCAGTGACCCCTTGATGAAACTGACACGATACTGATCCACACAACAGTACCCACAATCTCCCTCAGATTGCAGGACATTTCAACATACACCACACCTGTTTCTTCTAAACTGACACTGATACTGATTTACACAACAGTACCCACAGATCTCCGTAAAAAATTGCAGGAATGTTTAACATACACCACACCTGTTTCTTCTTTAAAAGACACTGATACGATCCACACAACAGTACCCACAGATCTCCCTCAATTTGCAGGACATGTTCAACATACACCACACCATGTTTCTTCTTAAACTGACACTGATACTGATCCACACAACAGTACCCACAGATCTCCCTCAGATTGCAGACATGTTCAACTACACCACACCTGTTTCTTCTTAACCTTTATTGTCCTGTATTTCGTATGACAGAATTCGCCTAGACTACTAAGTTTATATTGGAATTTGCTGCCCAATTGGGGTACTGACTTTTAAAAATTGTAAAAAAAAACTAATGGATAAAAAGATTCAAATTTTCAGCAAAAAAACTATGGAAAGCTGAACTTTGGGGTTTGCACTTGTTATTTAGGGGATGTGAAAATATTTTTATGGCCAAACTGACACTGATACTGATCCACAACAGACCACAGAAACTCCCTCAGATTGCAGGACTTGTTCAACATACACCACACCTGTTTTTTTCTTAAACTGACACTGATACTGATCCACACAACAGTACCCACAGATCTCCGTCAGATTGCAGGGCATGTTCAACATACACCACACCTGTTTCTTCTTAAACTGACACCGATACTGATCCACACACAGTACCCACAGATCCCCTCAGATTGCAGACATGTTCAACATTTCAAATATACACCACACCTGTTTCTCTCTTAAACTGGTGCACTTTAGCATTAAAAAAAAATGACTGTGCACAGTTTTCCTCTTTTCAATGTGTGTACACTATATAGATTGCTGGAATGTTGAATTTGCCAACATAAGCAAAACTGTGCAGCTGCAGGGAAAGTGCATATTCCTTGACACAGAGATTTGACTTTAATGCTCGTCTCACAGGCATGCTTTAGGAAAATGAAATCAATTCTTGCCTTCTCGTCGTTCTTCTGCCTCCCCTTTTTAGGGCCTGCAGCCGCCCATCTGAACATTTTTTAGCATACTGTTGAAGTGACAAGCTGAATAAGACCAGACTTCTTCCACGAGTGGTGGTACTCATCATCGTTCACTAATCAAAAATGCTCGACTTGGCACACTAAGACAATACCACACTCAACTCCGTTAAACACAATTACCACTTAACTTCTGGTTGAGATTTGGGAGGAGGAGGGGGAGGGGGGATTTTGCAACCACATTCACTGCTTTTTTATCCGCAGAATGCACTGAAAGGTAAGGGTGAACAGGCCTGGTGCAAGTGCTTTAACACTGTGCGTACCATTGGAGCAGAATGCACTAAAGGTAAGGTGAAACAGGCCTGGTGCAAGTGCTTTAACACTGTGCGTACCATTGGAGCAGAATGCACTAAAGGTAAGGGTGAACAGGCCTGGTGCATGTGCTTTAACACTGTGCGTACCATTGGAGCAGAATGCACTAAAGGTAAGGGTGAACAGGCCTGGTGCATGTGATTTAACACTGTGCGTACCATTGGAGCAGAATGCACTAAAGGTAAGGGTGAACAGGCCTGGTGCATGTGCTTTAACACTGTGCGTACCATTGGAGCAGAAGCGGGCCCCGCTGGTCCTAGGGAAGGGAACGCTGTTGTCCTGGAAGCTGCCCAGGGAGTACATGGGCAGGAAGGCCGTGGTCTGCACAGTAGGAGGCTGGGGGCGAGTGAACGGCACATCCGTCTCTGGAGACCGCCGATCGTCCTGAACAACATGCCGTTTTAACATAATCAAAAACATCCTCTTAAAAGCATTCATTAATCTTGAATTAAAAAAAAAATACTTCTGAGATCATAAAACATGCAATACATACTGTGGGAATTGTTTTCAGAGCTCAAATTTTCTCAGATTCAGTCTGAGAACCATGGCCATCTGCTTGACAAAATTATCTTCAAAGTGTCAAGTGAGGTGACTGCCGGTGGAAACTGAAATAAACTTACAGGAAAAATTACTATGCAGCGGAACAAAAGAAACAAATAAATTGCATGATGAACATGACGCGCTTCGACCTCATTGGTATTCTAGGGGCAAGACAAACAACAAGCAAAATGTTTTCTGTGCCCGATTTGTAAAGATAAGTGACTGACTGCTCGTTCTTCATTTTCACTGTCTTGAATCTTGTTTGTCTTGCCTGAAGAAGACCAAAGAGGTTGAAACACGTCATGTTTGTCTTTTGTTTGGCAGCATAGTAAATTTTCTTTTAAGTTTACCTGACAAAGGTTGTTTAAATTACTTTTAGTGATTTTCTAGGTAATCTTTTAACTCTCCTACTACCAAGGTTTTCTGCTGCTTACTTCCTGTTGGAAACCGAGTAATTCTTTAACGTTTGTGAAAATTTTCACTTGCTTTCATTAAAAAAAATTTTTAAATAGAGTAATGCATGAATTTGCATGCAATTTTGTGTTCACGTGCAGAAATGAATGAATAAAAGTCTGAAATGAAAATAAATTGGATATGAGTTTTCTAATGTTGTCTATTTCAAAATCTTTCGGCCAATGATCAAAATCATACGCACACACAGATGGATTGCTGTTACTTTCATCTTCGTCCTCGGAATCGCTCAAAAGATCTCCGTAACCAACATTAGCTTCAAAGTTCTGTCACTATCACGATCTCTTTTGATGCGTTTAAGTTTACTTTCACTAATTTCTTCAGCAGTAAAACCCTGAAAGGTTTCATCATCGCTGTCTCCGTCTTGTAGGAGCTCTCGCCACAAGTTTTTGTTCGGTTCCATTGCAAAAATTGCTAAAAAATATGACTTTTTCTTCGGTTTCAAACCAAAACAATCCGCCATTTGCAAAGCCAGTCCATCCGAATCGACTGCGCATGCGTGTATTAACGAAAGTGTGATCAAGTCGCAAAAGAAGGGATGGTAGGGAGAGACCGAATGGCTGCAGTCCTTGGCAGTTGTCCCCGCCCAGGGTTCCTGTGTATAGCAGAGATCGTTGTAGTTCTACCTGCCGACGTAGTAGGAGAGTTAATTTAACTTGCTACATTTCTCCCCCACTGGCTTGAAATTCCAAACAGGCAGCCACCACAGGCACCTAACAGTTAAAGTCATCTCCATCATTCACCATGGCCTCTTTTTATCTTCCCACCACCTATTTCCACCCCTTGTCCCTCTCAGCCCCAACCCCTCGACTCAACCACCTCCCCTCTCTAGGAAAAGTACTCACAAAACTGTCCAGAATGTAAACCATCTGGCGAAGACACACGTCCATGGCAGTTGGTGTTCCGTTTGACGTACTTGAGGGCCGTGTCGTTCAACACCTGTAGGAACAAAGCCAGTTTGCTGTCACTGCCAATCAGCTCAGGTATGCAAACCTCTACCAGACCTATCAACCCTATTCCTAGCTCAGGTATGCAAACCTCTATCAGACCTATCAACCCTATTCCTAGCTCAGGTGTGCAAACCTCTATCAGACCTATCAACCCTTTTCCTAGCTCAGGTATGCAAACCTCTATCAGACCTATCAACCCTATTCCTAGCTCAGGTATGCAAACCTCTATCAGACCTATCAACCCTATTCCTAGCTCAGGTATGCAAACCTCTATCAGAGCTATCAACCCTATTCCTAGCTCAGGTATGCAAACCTCTATCAGACCTATCAACCCTATTCCTAGCTCAGTATGCAAACCTCTATCAGACCTATCAACCCTATTCCTAGCTCAGGTATCAAACCTCTATCAGACCTATCAACCCTATTAGCTAGGCAGCTTAACGATATGATGGGGACCGACTGGACAAAAGTGTCAAACTTTGCGAGGCACTTCTGTAGGCCCTGCCCATTAACTTTTTGCTAGGCCCCATCAAATTTGACCAATGGGGCCTGGTCACATGACGTCATAAACTTTTCCATAGCAATAAACAGAGGAAATTACTGCATGTACGTGTCTGAGCAAGGTGTTTTCAAAATTTGAAGGCAATGTGATCAGTTAAATGAATAAGATCAGAAGAGGATACATTTCCAAACATTTTTTAATCAGTACATATTCATTTTTCGTGAGATATTTGTTTATGGTTGCGACAAAACTCAAAAATAAGGAGAAAAAAAAAACGCGTCGCGACATGGATGGAACTTGTTTCCAGAGATCAGTAAACATGACAATTAGACATTCATTTATTTCCACAGACATAGATGTTTATAACTTCTTATTCACCTTCATAAAGCTTTCTGTCACCATAAAATTTTCAGGATTCTGCCAAACGTCCTTACTGGTAATTCTTGCATGTACATCAGCTACCGCAGCTGGTCTGTGCATGTCCACTCGTCTATTTGTCACAGCTGCACTTGCACCGTCTTGTGCATGGCCATCCGCCTTTCTTGCAACCACATCTGCTGCCACATCGTCTTGCACCCTTGCATGCTCATTTGTGTCAGTTCTCTGCAAGCTGCAGATGCTATCGGCAGTGTCGTCTAAAAAGGCAACCAAGCCTTGCTGTCCTTGTCCAGAGTCCCAGCCCCATCCCTCTGGAGATGGTGCTTGCGCTGGGGCTGGTCAGCAGTAGTCCAAATGCTTGCCTGGTAGACAGCACGATTTGAATGCTGTAATAATGCTCCTTGTGTGGGAGGAAGGGCTTCCATCATCATCTTGTCTCTGTGCAAAACAGCTCTCTACGGGCCTCATCAACAGAGCTCAGCTGGCTGGTTTTGTCATACAAGACAACTGTGTAGCGTTCCACAATCTGAAGTGGTGGCTGTTAGATCCAGGGCAATGAAGGGATTTTCTGCAATGAACTTGAAGGCCTCAGTCACTGCAGGATAACATTTCCATGCAGCCCATGCAGACAGTTTTCATTTGCAAAAAGGCAGACATTGTGGTCACAGCCCGTGAAGCTGTGGAAAGTGGCGAGGGCTGTAGACTTTTCCTCTCCAAGGGCATGAGTGATAGCATTGATGTGAAAGTAGGTGAAATTCTTCCCTGTGCTGAAAGCAACACAAACGTCTGCTGCTGGACACAATACCTGAAGCTGGCGGAACTTTCCGGTGATGATGACGATGACATCAGTGTCTACAGTGCGAACTAAGCAGGTATAGGAGCCAGTCTGCAGTGCATCTTGCAGGTGTAGCAGTATCTTTGAGCCTGCTTCCTCATGATCATTGTCTGGCCTGCTGTGATCCGCTCCTCTGATCAAACCTTTCTGGCCTGATTTAATGACAACTACTTTTCCATTAGGAAACTGAGCTGTGGCAACTTTCTCTGACAGGAAGGCAGAGTTCTTGTTTGTTGTCAGAGAGTCTCTGAGAAACTCTTGCCTCTTTCTTTCAGGATTTGCTTCCCTGGGCTGTCCCATGTTTGTCTTTGTTGAGACTGGAACAGACTAATGCTTGTTCCATGGAAAGAACCTGTGGCTGTTGTGCTGGAGGGTTGTGGTCGAGGTTATCTTCAGCGCCCACTGTGAAGAGACCAAGACGAAGCTGGGTGGGCACACACCTTCTTTCTGAGTACCAAGCAGACTGTGGTTGCCAGCTGATTCTCCAGCTGCAAGACGCGATCATAGCTGACACTGAGACCCAGTTCATGGAGCTCTGTGACTATCTTCTTTGACCTTAAGCGGGTATGAATGTCAAGTCCGATATACAGAGGCAGTGGTGTTCAAAGTCCACCGAATGACGAGATTTTCCTGCTGCTAGACCTTTCTTCTTGAAGTTGAAAAGGATAGTTTGAGAAATGGTCAAACATGCCTGAGAGTCATTTATGTCCTGTTGTTTTACATCTGGTCCATTGAGGAGCATATAAACAAGCATCTTCAGTGTTGACGGAACAGTTGTTCTTGACAGAAGGCTGGAAACGAAGCATCAAAGTGAAATCTATCTGGCTGGGAGATGTCACTGCGAACTACTTTTGCAGCTTTTGCAAGAATGGCAGCATCTCCTTCATGGTCACATTTCATAGCCTGTTTCGACATTTCTTGCATTCCCTCTGGAAAAATCAGAACAATGTGTTTTCCATCACTTTGTTCTTGGGCTTGAGGGAAGTACTGAAGGGTCTTTTTTCTTGAAACGGCTTTGTTTATTTCCTTTCGAAGACCAAGGTCTTGGAAGATGCTTCTCGTACAGCTTACGAAGATCCACAAGCCGGAAGTGGAAGATTCCATCTTCTACAGAACTTTCGATGGAACTGGTAAGCTCAATGAAGGCTCTGGCTCCAGTTTTGTACTCCTCATTTTGGATTCACATGACTCACGAAATTGCCTTGTCATTGACCTATGGCGATTTCTGAGCTCAGGCAGGCAGGTCAGGTGGTAATTTGCTTCAGTAGCAATGAGGTCACCGCCAGAAATTTTGCCAGTAGTGCTGTGTCCTGTAAATCAGTGGCCATCCGCCTAATATTCTCGTCTGCGTCAAGAGTTTCTGAATTCATGCAAATGACCATCCTGTTTGCCGCAGAAAATGCACGAAGATTTTGCAGAGTTTGGCGGTCTTTTCAGCGCTTCTCATCAGTGGCAGAGCCTGGATTATCTAAATTCAGCTCTCTTTTTCGTTCAGCTCTGTCTACTTTGGTTAATTTTCTGCAGCAAGATTTGTGCCACTTCGCCACCTTCATCGAAGCACAGTTTTTTGTGGTAATCTGTCTATTTTTGCGGAATGCACCAACATTAGTCAGGCAAGTCTTGTATGGTGCTGTTTTGTCTCCAGTACCTGGACCATCCAATGGGCACTTGAGGTCCTCACTGCTTTTCTGCTGGCATATCACACATGCACTCCAATCCATGTCGCGTTTTCATTTAAACCCTGAACCATACACAGTACTCATGTGAGATATGCCTTTGGCAATATATTCAGTCATTATTTCAACACAGACATGTAAAACAACCATTGTCTATCATAAATCAGATACTGTATACAAACTGAGTGCCAACTTACTACTTTTAAATTCATCATTTCTATCTAAGGGCGATTTTTTCCCAATTTTCGGAGTGCGAAACATGAAAAATTGCATTTTGGCACGTACATGCTGTCAATATGACCTGTGCACATGGGCCTAGCAAAAATTTAAAGTATTTTGCATGTAGATAGCTAGGAAAAAAATGTCATACTTTTGTCCGGTCTGTCCCCATCTAGTCAAAAAATCGCCGTAAGCTGCCTAGCTATATTCCTAGCTCAGGTATGCAGACCTCTATCAGACCTATCAACCCTATTCCTAGCTCTGTGTTATCGTTTTCAGATTTCACAATAACATAAGACTTTTTGGAGAAATCTGTAAGCTTTGAGCCAACTGACAAAAAGTGATGACACAGGCACAATAAAATCTTAAGTCAAAAGTGGTAAAGGTATACTTTCAAATTTGTTTCCAAGAAAGGTGTTGGTAGCACTCTTGCACTTTCGTTGCCGATGATCTGACAAGTCAGAGTCTAACGAGAATCTCTGCTAGTCTTTTGCACCCATAGCAACCCAAAAACATTTGGTGTCTTGTCTGTAGCATTTGTTACCTCACTGCCTTTTTGTTCCAGATATTTCTCAATGTAAAATATGCTGACAAGCGGCAGATTTTACAACAGGCAAGGTGAACTCCCACAACTGAACTCCTGATGCATGGATTCTAATGATTCTTTCTCCTCTTCTTTGTGTTGAGCAGGTGGCACGAGCTTGTGTGTTTTTTTTGTTTGTTTTTTGTTTTTCGACAGGCCTTTCATTATTTTCCCCCTCACTGGATAGATCCTTTCATTCTGGCAGACCATGCTCTACAGTAAATAATTAAATGGCCCTCACCTGTAAATCTGCTTTCAATGAAACACAACAGGTCACTAGCTGACCTTGACAGAACAGTGCAACTATTTTTAGAAAGTATGATGCACTATCTAGACTAAACCAATACACCCTTGAAGAAAAAAAGACAAAGTTGTGAAGTCCTGATCATAGAAGTGTCACTGCCCAGTGCAAGGCAACAGACTCAAACAAACAGCTGCAGTAAGAAGGGCTGTTTTGAACACTTTCATGTTAATTATTCGTGATCTACGACACATACTGGTCACATTCACTTCTATGTTTTATTCTGTAGATTACATAAGAGTTGCTTTGCACATTCTTTTTGGGTCTATTTGTAAATTCTATTTTGCTTGTTTTGTCTATTCGTATAATTCTTTTTTTGTCTTTTGTCAATTTGTATAATTCTTTTTTTGTGTGTTTTGTCTATTTGCATAATTTGGGGGGGGGGGGGGGGGGGGGGGGGTGTGTGTGTGTCTATATGTATAATTCTTTTTTGGGCGTTATGTCTACTGCTGTATAATTCTAACTTGTGAACAGAAGTGTTGGGAACACCATGGACTCCTTGTCCTCCTCACAGGCCACAGAAATGATGAAAAATGGTCTCGGTCTCTGCGACCCTTCACACCCAACTCTCCCAATGACCCTCAGCTTGGTTCCCCTCTCCATCCACTTCCACAACACCCATGACTTCAGGACGGTCCAGCACTCCAGAGCTTTACCACAGAAACCTGGCCTGGAGACATGCTGATGAGAGACGAGCTTTCAGCACCCTAGAGAGTCTTCAACACACTGAAGCATTCATCAGGGCCTCTGCAGCTGAACGACGATGATGAAGAACATTCCTTTGTGATCATCATGGCAGTGATACCTCACTGATGGCATCAACGGGGACACAGCATCCCACCATCCCCCTTCCCCAAATCATACAAATCAATCTAAAACCAACCAATAATTCTGGCAACAGTCCCAGCTAAACTTGCCCCCTACCTTCATCACCCTGCTCTGCATAGCCGCGTCTAGGTTGGAGTGGAGAATCTGGAACGCCGGCGCAGAGTTGTTGGGGTAGGCTGCGGGAAACAGACACTCCATGACCACCTTGTAGCTGCTCCCCACTCCCGTCACCCGGCACATTCGGTTCAACGGATCCAGCTGAAAGCCAGTCTAGACATGTGGCCATGGATGATACAGGTTTGGGGAGGTCAAGGACAGGGAGGGAGAGAGAGAGATAGTAGGGTGGGTGGGGGGAGGGATGAGTTATGGGGAAGAATGGGAGGTAGAGAGTAATGGAGGGTGAGCATTGCACAGTGTAAAGTTATTGGTTTCGTGTAGTACACAGATCCACACACAAGGAAGGGGAGGAGGAGAGAGTGAAAAAGAGTGAGACAAGACAGAGGCAGTGACAGAAAAAGAGAGCCAGCCAGCCTGCCAGCCAGATGCAATGTAAAAACTTTTTCTTCTTGTTAAACTGCATCTACGTGCTTCTGTGTACTTTTCACATTCCAGTAATTCTCATTCCTGTTTGTGATTTTTCTGGCACTTCTAAGTGCAAAGGCCATTTCGACTGAGAACAAGTGGACACAAAATGGTTTCTACATTAAAAATTAAGGTTAAAATCACTTGCGCAAATAATTAAACTGATTAGACCAAAGCTCTCTCTCTCTCTCCCTCTGTGCGTGCATGCATGTGTGCGCGTATGTGCGTGTGTGTGTGTGTGTGTGTGTGTGTGTGTGTGTGTGTGTGTGTGTGTGTGTGTGTGTGTGCGTGCATTTGCGCATGTGTTTTAGATCATTTCACAGCTTACAGGCTTAAGCTTTTAAATGTCTGCCATTTTAATTACAATTTTCCCCAATCTAACAATATTATATTGCTCTATATATGACCACGCTTGCTTCCCATACAGAATTTGTTTGGGTGCTGTTATTTTGTACAGTCATCATCTTGTCAGTTTATTTACAAGTAAGCATTTCCTGCAGGGGCAATGTTGGTTGGCAAACTACTCGAAAGGTTCACTGCTCTGTTACTAAAGGAAAATGCAACAGGATTCATTCCTGGAAAGTAATTCAAGTAATCCATCCTTCCTGGTACTGTGAGTATCATTAGATGCACACTGATCATACACCTTATTTACTTTATGGTGGTCACAAAGAATTCTGTATGTTTCCATTATATCA
>CM031609.1:4835501-4850059 GCA_018398815.1 Conus ventricosus | reverse complement strand
CTTCTTACTTTGCTGCAAAACACTAGACATAGTAGAATGAGAGTGTTTAATCTGCCTTCACTGCCTAGCTATTAACACTTATGATCGGCTTTGAACATCTTTGAACTGTTTCAATGAAAATTATGCAGCTGCTTTTTTTTTTCTTTAAAGTTAACACCTGACACTTGACTTCAATAGCAGCGTTAATATTTTTTCATTTTAATTATGTATTCTGAAAAATCATGTTTATTTGCCTTCTTAACTGACAGCAATATAATGTTCAAATGTGATACCCTCATCAATCCAAACCCTTAAATCTTTCTCCATTTTGGTTGTCATTGGTTCTTAAACACTAATGTGTTGTTCGTAATTTTGGTTATTTATTATAAGCAATACAAAAAAAATTTGTTTTTGTCACATTCAATTCAATTTGTAAATGTTCAGTCCATCAAACAAGTCTGTCAGCACTATACTGTACAGAAAGCCTGTTCTGACTGTTAAATTTCATCAGATCACCTTAGCATCACAGGCAAAACGTTTTTATTATACATATCATTGTGACAATAAGTCCATCGCTGACTACAAAGCAAAGATGGTGACCATTATCCATCAGATTCAAAATCATCTAATTCAATTAAATCAGAACTTTGTGTTGATCAAAATCATGGACAGGATCCATCTTTGGTGAAAATAAAGCTATAATTTCGCTGACACATAGCAAGAATGTATGGAAGCCAAGAGAGAAAAGCTTCAAAGGGAGAGAACTGATGAACTGGGTCTGTTAGCCAGTTTGAGACTTCCTTGTCATATCAGTCCACAAAGCTCATTACTGTATCCCCAAGTATCAGCTTTTGTATGCTTTGATTACAAAACCAAATCAACACACGACAGAAGAAAAACTACACTGTCTTCACATCTCTGCTTGTTTCCTGTGTGAGGGACAGTTACTACAACGGACATACATTAATCTTCGTCCAGCTGAGTCAGTAGAATTTCTCTGCAGTGGACTGCTTTCTATACTTCTGACTTCTTAGATAATGTTGTGATTGTTCCCAAGTTAAGCAGGTCCTTTGTTGGTCAAAGCAAATGTCGGCTACAGAATTTTCCAGCTAGTGGAATCCTGGTCAGGTACTTGGCCTGTCTCTCTTTCCTCAACATTACCTTTCAGCTCGTTCTCTTTGTGCTTCACCCACTGCCCCTAAAAATGAATGGCACACAACGATAGCTCCCTCTCTGAGGTGTTCCCTTTCACTGCAATCTGTGTCAGGTGGATGGAGCAACAACATGGCGCTGACAGCGAGTGACAGATGGCCCAAAAGACCTGCCAGAGATGACAATCTGGCAACGAGAGCACTGTTCATCCAAATCCTGGAGGATGGGTACAGCAGCACTGCAGTCAGAACACCATCTCTCTATCTGAGAATCACCTGTTCTGACAACACCTCGCTGCTGAACAGCGGAACCCAACCTTTTCCATCACCATCTACCAGGTGAACACATGGGCAGCTATTGCAGTGCCTGAATACCATTCCTGCACGCACAAGACGTGCCTACAGAAGACCAAACGTAGGCATAATGATCCCATTTTCCAGGTCAAGTTTCAAGTTTTCATTAGCACATCCCAACCCACCACACAGAACCTTTTCAGGACGGTCAAACTCAAACGTAAATCTAAAAGTCACTCCCTGAACAGGACAACTCATCAAACAATAAATAAATGAATAAATAGAAATTAATGATAAAAAAATACACAGGATTTTAAAAAAGATATTAAAAACAAAGGAAAAAATATATATATATATATATATGTAATCCTCACGGCCAACCAACCACAGGGGCTGTGGCAACACACAATCACCCACACTGCACCAGGACCCTCGGCACAGGAGAGGGGCTCTGACAACGGCTTCCCGCTGACTGCCCACTGACATGTCGTGATGGATGCTCCCACAGCACTGACAGCCATGGCCCTCACAGCAATTATTCCTCCGCCCGGCCATGGAGGCTGCAATGAGCAAGGCTTCCACAGCACTGACACCCATGGCCATCACAGCAATTATTCCTCCGCCCGGCCATGGAGGTTCATGGTTGCAATGAGCAAGGCTTCCACAGCACTGACACCCATGGCCCTCACAGCAATTATTCCTCCGCCCAGCCATGGAGGTTGCAATGAGCAAGGCTTCCACAGCACTGACACCCATGGCCATCACAGCAATTATTCCACAGCCCGGCCATGGAGGCTGCAATGAGCAAGGCTTCCACAGCACTGACACCCATGGCCATCACAGCAATTATTCCACAGCCCGGCCATGGAGGTTGCAATGAGCAAGGCTTCCACAGCACTGACACCCATGGCCCTCACAGCAATTATTCCTCCGCCCGGCCATGGAGGTTGCAATGAGCAAGGCTTCCACAGCACTGACAGCCATGGCCCTCACAGCAATTATTCCTCCGCCCGGCCATGGAGGTTGCAATGAGCAAGGCTTCCACAGCACTGACAGCCATGGCCCTCACAGCAATTATTCCTCCGCCCGGCCATGGAGGTTGCAATGAGCAAGGCTTCCACAGCACTGACAGCCATGGCCCTCACAGCAATTATTCCTCCGCCCGGCCATGGAGGTTGCGATGAGCAAGGCTTCCACAGCACTGACAGCCATGGCCCTCACAGCAATTATTCCTCCGCCCGGCCATGGAGGTTGCGATGAGCAAGGCTTCCACAGCACTGACAGCCAAGGCCCTCACAGCAATTATTCCTCCGCCCGGCCATGGAGGTTGCAATGAGCAAGGCTTCCACAGCACTGACAGCCATGGCCCTCACAGCAATTATTCCTCCGCCCGGCCATGGAGGTTGCAATGAGCAAGGCTTCCACAGCACTGACAGCCATGGCCCTCACAGCAATTATTCCTCCGCCGGCCATGGAGGTTGCGATGAGCAAGGCTTCCACAGCACTGACAGCCATGGCCCTCACAGCAATTATTCCTCCGCCCGGCCATGGAGGTTGCGATGAGCAAGGCTTCCACAGAGAAAAGCAAGCATCTCTGAAATTCTGTGGGTTGGGGAGGAGGTTGGCCCCAGGGCATGCCCGCTTCTCTGACATCCCCAAAGCTCCCCTCCTCCTCCCACGACTACTTTTTCTTGCAGCTTTTGCTGATCTCTTTTACTTTTGCAGCTTCTGGTCGAGGCAAAGCATCAGAGCATACCACGCTTTCATTTTTAACCAGGAAGACCAAACAGTGATTGCCTGCTTTCACAAAGAAGTTTAGACAAAATCTCATAGCACAAGTCTCCTCTCTCAACTCATCGAACAAGCAACCAGCACTCTACAGATTCCACTTCCACTTTCTCTTTTTCCTCTTGACTTTTTTTTTTTTTTTGTGGTTTCTCACCCCTACCCTCAACAGCCAATGACAGGTCAGTGAGTGCACTCCACAGCAGACGAACTGCATGGCAGACCAGTGTGGATGACTGGCCATGCAATGTGAGAGGGGTGTAGAGGGGAAAGGGCTCACCATCCCACATGAACTGTCCACACCCTTCTTAAAAACAAACTGTCCAGCCAAGCTCAGAAAAAAAGCTGTAGCTGCATTCCTCATCAGTCACTTCGATCTGAAGTGTTAGTGTGCTGTAAAACCTCCTTGTTGGTGTAAATTCCTCCTAGAAGATAAAACAAAGACAATCAGATCAGTCACAGCGGGCCAAACGAAAGGAAGCTTACAAAAACGAACCAAGGGTATGTATGCACTGCACTTGTCAAGTGCTGTCCCTTCTCACTCTCACATGGTCACCGTCAATGTCAAACAGAAACCTGCATGGTTGGACTGACAGGTGGGTGGGTTGGTGCGTGCATGAATGTTTCTGACAGAAAAAATCGCTTACACACATCTCCCTTTCTGGATGAACACCACCAAGCTACAACTGCACCACATGACAAAACAGTCTGGCCTCTCAATTACTGATCTACCCATCCTCCATTTTCCCATGCCTCCTTGTCCCCCAGTTTCCGGACACTGAGGCTGACTCTGTTTCATTTCCATACAGATTATCTGGATAAGGCGGAACATTAAGAAGCGGTGTTTTCTTCTAGCATACGCTGTTTCACTATGTCCTTCAAACAAGCCAAAAAGATTTTTAAATCCTTTTTTTTTCATCTTATATCCAGAGTGACTGGCAAAGACAGTAACTGATAGCGATAATGGACAGTGCAAAGACAGTAACTGATAGCGATAATGGACAGTGCAAAGACAGTAACTGATAGCGATAATGGACAGTGCAAAGACAGTAACTGATAGCGATAATGGACAGTCGGTTTAAACACACTGTGGATGATGTGGCACACCTGACGCTGTTGTTTCGACAATCACCCACACATCTCCACAGACGACACAAATGTGTTTGAAATAAATCCAAATGTAAATGGCACAGAGTCTGGTGAGGTGACTGACATGTGGTCAACTGGCACTGGTGTTTGGATCTTCACGGTGCAGAAACACTGACCGCGATGGTCGGTCATAAAGTCATGACGGAATCTCCAATCTCTTCAACAGACCGGTGAGCAGGCAGATCATTTACCCTGTAGGATGGCACTGTCATGAGCAACACACAGAATCTCCAGTCTCTTCAACAGACAGGTGAGCAGGCAGATCATTTACCATGTAGGATGGCACTGTCATGAGCAACACACAGAATCTCCAGTCTCTCCTACAGACAGGTGAGCAGGCAGATCATTTACCATGTAGGATGGCACTGTCATGAGCAACACACAGAATCTCCTGTCTCTCCTACAGACAGGTGAGCAGGCAGATCATTTACCATGTAGGATGGCACTGTCATGAACAACATACAGACACAAGCTTATCAAGCTACATCCACTACAAGAGTTTCACACAAGTGTTGAAGCCACCTGAAATTGCAGCTTTCTTGGTGCCATTTGGGATTTACAGATTTCTTCAATTCTTGCAATAATTTTTCAAACAGTAACCCACTTTCATGAGTTCTTATTGTGTACTAGATGATTAATTTGAGAGTCTGGTATATGGTAGGTCAAAATAAACAAACAGATTTTTTAAAAGTCGATTAAATACCTCAATGTTCAGATGGTATCAAACATCCATGAAACTATACATCAAGGCCATGATGCCACAATCTAAGGAGAAAAAAAAGCCCCGGGGACTGCTCAGGACAATCTTTTCATTTTCTTGTCTTTAAATCTCATTAGATAATTTAGTTTCACAAGGACAGATTGGAAGAATAGGCTCTGCCTAAAATCTCAATCCCTGATCGAGTTAAAGTTTTCCGAGTTCAGAGTTCTGCCCAACCTGATCGAAGGTGATGTTGGGGATGTTGCGGATGGAGTTGAACTCCAGCTGCAGGGACTGCTGCACCAGGTTTCCTCCCACCGCCATGCTCAGGCTCAGGTCTTCGTCCATCGTCGACTCCCCCAACGTCAGATCCCGCAGGTCCTTCAGCGTGGATTCCGAGCTGTTGTAGGAAGTGCCCGTCAGGTCCACCACCTCCCCGACCTCGCCCGTGTCATGGCCACACAACTGCCCACAGAAAAGATGGACTTCATCATTGTGACATTCATTCATAAGCTCGGGTTGTTTTTCATTAAGAAAATGACGCAATCGATACATGTCTATTCGCTCTGCGCTTGTTTAATATTTCTATGTCCAAACGACAAAACTAATTGTTAGTTTTTGCTTTACGGCAGTACGTTTATAATTTGAAGCGTCATGCAGACTTGCATTTGTATTAATAAAAAAATAATTTACAATTGTAGGGCATGGAAAACCGTCGTACTGACCAATCGCAATTGTCCAAGTGTCAGTGGTTTCTCCGTCCGCGCATGTGCAGTAAGTATTAACCGTTGCATCTTACGATCTTGGTCAACCCAGTCGACGTGAAATTGGCTCCGCAAGAAAGGTCAAATTATTCGAAAAGCAAGAAACCTTTTGAAGGTATCAGTCGAGGCCGGACTGAAGGGGCACTACAGGGCATAGGACGATACCCACAACTTTTACGGGGAAGGTCTGAACGAGTCTCATCGTTCCGTGGGCGAGTCTGTTAGCTGTGGTCAAAGAAGACTGTGTTGAGGTAAATAGATCGAAATCATTTTTTTCGTATAGCGCAACAAAATTTATTTCAATATAATTGTATTAAGGCACACTTACCGATTCAATAATATTTTGTGCGCGCGATCATTTAAAATGCTCTGAATTAAATATTTCAGGTTTACCAGTCAACACGTATGATTGATCGTAGAGCTGTCATTTTCATCTGTTTGCTCTCATCATATCGTGTTGCCATGTACTAATCCATGTTATGTAAATTCTATTTCAGCTCACCGCAGTATGCAGCCATATTTAGAAGATGTGATATTTGTGTGAATGCAGATTTATTATTTAAAGAATCGTAAACGAGTTCAAGTTATGAACGAAGCATTTTCGTGGATCTAAGTGATCTGTATAATATGAAGATTGACGCCATTTGATTTAATCCATTCAAGGATTAAATGTAATTGTAATTCATCAAGCATTAAGCCTTGGCGAATAACTCGGTCAAGGCAGATTGGAATATTCGTATACATTTTCCTTCTTTGTTAACGAGTTTTATCGTAAAGCAATTTTTGAAGGAAATCAATTGTAAATGATAGAGCAAGCTAGTGCAATTGTAAAGTGTGTTTAGAGCGTGTAATGGGTGGAATAGTGATGTGCCACCATAGTGCAAGATCTAAGACAATTGTTATCTTGCAGGTCTCACTCTTACTCCTGTTCCTGTTCCCACTACCACTCCTACTACTCCTTTTCATCCCTCCCGATCATCTCTCCGCATCTTTATCTTCACCTTCGCATCTTTATCTTCACCTTCGGCACACATCTTTATCCCGCTACATCCTTCGTCGGGAGGAACGTGCTGGTGTGTCAACCTTGCCGGGATCTGGAAGTGAACTGTGAACGTCAGCGGAACTCCGGAATGCTACACGATTCCGTGAAGCTGAGTGGCAATCACATAAACCCATCCCTCCACATTCAGCACGCTACAACACACTCAGACATTTTTCTTGTATATTTTTCTTGTGTACAACTATATCTGCGTGTATTCTCCGGAAGATATTTTTGTAGCACGAGCGGACAGTCGATATTTGTGCTACTGCAAGAAGCGAAGAGGAGAAGGACAGTGACTTTGTTGTTATTAGTATATGTGCATGATTAATTTCTTTTGTATGTAATTCATTTCATAGGGAACAAACGGACATCAACATTCAAAGCAACCATACGATATATTCACTGCAGATCATCATCATCTTTATTCATACTTTATTAAATTCAGTTGTTGTTATTGTTGTTGTTGTTGTCGTACCTGGCTAAAAGACTCCAGGGATCATCCAAACAGCCGAAGTACTTGAACACTATGGTACAAATGCATCAGCTGGGGATGAGAACATTACGTGTGTGACGTTTTTGATTACCCCGCCACATGGCAGCCACACTCCGACTTTCGGGGGATTTTAGAGACTGATAATGTTATTGCTAGGAGCTTGTCACAACTGAAGACAATCCCCGCATAACTATGCAGAGCATAACAACATTTTGATGTAGCCTTGGTGTTCTAGCCTATGTCAATTAGCCTGACACAGCCTTAAGCCAAGGCAGAGTTGTTGTTATCAAAATCAAACCTCTGATTCCATCTGTAGAAAGAAAGTGAAGGGTGTGGACGAAAGCTTGACTTTCCTACTACGGTCTATCGTTCTTGCCTGAGCATTCAACCATCATTTATGAATGGGGTCTTATTAAAAACGTCACAATCATTCCAAAAGAAAGCAACTGATGTGTTTGTTACAGAGCATATTCCATTTTTCTTTCAAATCACACAGGCAATGCTTTGATCTGTTTATTTTCTCTTTCTGTACATTAACTAAATCATTTTTCATGTTTCCTGTTCTATGTCTTTTAATTTCATATGTGTATCCAACTAATTCAGTTCATGTTGCTTACAGCCCAGCCGACAGCAAAGGGCCACATCAGGGCTGTCACCTCACTGAAGGCAACTCTCCAAATGGATTTAAATGCAAGCACACACCACACACACACACACACACACACACAAAACTCTTCAGAACAGATTTTCGAAAAAATTGCCAGAATTTCGTTAAAAATCCTGTCCAAACTTAGAGTGGAAAAAAAAAGAAGAGAAAAACAAAATGTTACGATTTGCATCTACCCTGGGTGATGACAACTACCCACATCCCTAGGAACAGCTGGTTCAGGGTTCATGGATTCAGAGGAGTAAGATGAACAACCCACTGCAGGCAAAGACAGGCTGGGGCGCTCAAAGAAAGCGCCAGTGTCTCCTTTCTCTGCAGACATGTTCTTTCAGCGTCCAGTGCCTGCTGTCCTCTGGTTGTGTTGTGGTGCAGTTCTAAGCTGTGCACTGAATCTGTCCTCTGGTTGTGTTGTGATGCAGTTCTAAGCTGTGCACTGAATCTATTGTGTTGTGATGCAGTTCTAAGCTGTGCACTGAATCTGTCCTCTGGTTGTGTTGTGATGCAGTTCTAAGCTGTGCACTGAATCTGTCCTCTGGTTGTGTTGTGATGCAGTTCTAAGCTGTGCACTGAATCTGTCCTCTGGTTGTGTTGTGGTGCAGTTCTAAGTGTGCACTGAATCTGTTGTGTTGTGATGCAGTTCTAAGCTGTGCACTGAATCTGTCCTCTGGTTGTGTTGTGATGCAGTTCTAAGCTGTGCACTGAATCTGCGCTCTGGTTGTGTTGTGATGCAGTTCTAAGCTGTGCACTGAATCTGTCCTCTGGCTGTGTTGTGATGCAGTTCTAAGCTGTGCACTGAATCTGTCTGCACTGTGGTGAAATAAACTGCAACCAATTCACTGTACCATGCCGTGTCCTGCTGTGTCCTGCTGTGCTGTTCTGTGTTCTACTGCGCTGCACTGTGTTGTGGTCTACTGTACTGTGCTGTGTTGTGCTATGATGTGCTGTGATGTACTGTGATGTACTATATGTCATGCTGTGCTGTGCTTTGCTGTGCTGTGATGTACTGTGATGTACTATATGTTGTGCTGTGCTGTGATGCACTGTGTTGTGCTGTGCTGTGATGCACTGTGTTGTGTTGTGCTGAGTTGTGATGCACTGTGCTGTGCTCCATTGTGCTGTGATGCACTGTGTTTGTGCTCTGTTGTGCTGTGACGCACTGTGTTGTGCTGTGCTCTGTTGTGCTGTGACGCACTGTGTTGTGCTGTGCTCTGTTTGTGCTGTGATGCACTGTGTTGTGCTGTGCTCTGTTGTGCTGTGACGCACTGTTTGTGCTGTGCTCTGTTGTGCTGTGACGCACTGTGTGTGCTGTGCTCTGTTTGTGCTGTGACGCACTGTGTTGTGCTGTGCTCTGTTGGCTGTGACGCACTGTGTTGTGCTGTGCTGTGACGCACTGTGTTGTGCTGTGCTCTGTTGTGCTGTGATGCACTGTATTGTGCTGTGCTGTGCTGTGATGCACTGTGTTGTGCTGTGCTCTGTTGTGCTGTGACGCACTGTTTGTGCTGTGCTGTGATGCACCGTGTTGTGCTGTGCTGTGATGCACTGTGTTGTGCTGTGCTGTGATGTGATGCACTGTGTTGTGCTGTGCTGCATTGTGTTGTGCTGTGATGCACTGTGTTGTGCTGTGCTGTGATGCACTGTGTTGTGCTGTGCTGTGATGCACTGTGTGTCTGTGATGCACTGTGTTGTGGCTGTGCTGTGATGCACTGTGTTGTGCTGTGCTGTGATGCACTGTGTTGTGCTGTGATGCACTGTGTTGTGCTGTGCTGTGATGCACTGTGTTGTGCTGTGATGCACTGTGTTGTGCTGTGCTGTGATGCACTGTGTTGTGCTGTGCTGTGATGCACTGTGTTGTGCTGTGCTGTGATGCACTGTGTTGTGCTGTGCTGTGATGCACTGTGTTGTGCTGTGCTGTGATGCACAGTGCTGTGCTGTGCTGTGATGCGCTGTGCTGTGCTGTGATGCACTGTGTTGTGCTGTGCTGTGCTGTGATGCACTGTGTTGTGCTGTGCTGTGCTGTGATGCACTGTGTTGTGCTGTGGTGTGACGCACTGTGTTGTGTCGTGCTGTGCTGTGATGCATTGTACTGTGCTCTGTTGTACTGTAATGCACTGTGTTGTGCTCTGTTGTGCTGTGACGCACTGTGTTGTGCTGTGCTGTGATGCACCATGTTGTGCCGTGCTGTGATGCACTGTTTTGTGCCGTGCTGTGATGCACTGTGTTGTGCTCTGTTGTGTTGTGACGCACTGTGTTGTGCTGTGCTGTGATGCACTGTGTTGTGCTGTGCTGTGATGCACTGTGTTGTGCCGTGCTGTGACGCACTGTGTTGTGTTGTGCCGAGTTGTGATGCACTGTACTGTGCTCTGTTGTCTGTAATGCACTGTGTTGTGCTCTGTTGTGCTGTGACGCACTGTGTTGTCTGTGCTCTGTTGTGCTGTGACGCACTGTGTTGTGCGTGCTCTCTTGTGCTGTGACGCACTGTGTTGTGCTGTGCTCTGTTGGGTGTGACTCACTGTGTTGTGCTGTGCTCTGTTGTGCTGTGCTCTGTTGTGCTGTGATGCACTTTGTGTTTGTGCTGTGCACTGTTGTGCTGTGCTCTGTTGTGCTGTGACGCACTGTGTTGTGCTGTGCTCTGTTGTGCTGTGACGCACTGTGTTGTGCTGTGCTCTGTTGTGCTGTGCTCTGTTGTGCTTGAAAGCACTGTGTTGTGCTGTGCTCTGTTGTGCTGTGGTCTGTTGTGCTGTGACGCACTGTGTTGTGCTGTGCTCTCTTGTGCCCGTGACGCACTGTGTTGTGCTGTGCTCTGTTGTGCTGTGCACTGTTGTGCTGTGCTCTGTTTGTGCTGGATGCACTGTGTTGTGCTGTGCTCTGTTGTGCTGTGCTCTCTTGTGCTGTGATGCACTGGTTTGTGCTGTGCTCTGTTGTGCTGTGATGCACTGTGTTATGCTGTGTTGTGCTGTGATGCACTTTTGCTGTGCTGTGCTCTGTTGTGCTGTGAAGCACTGTGTTATGCTGTGTTGTGCTGTGATGCACTGTGTTATGCTCTGCTGTGCTGTGATGCACTGTGCTTTGCTCTGCTGTCTGACGCACTGTGTTGTGCTGTGCTCTGCTGTGCTGTGACGCACTGTGTTTATGCTCTGTTGTACTGTGATGCACTGTGCTGTGCTCTGCTGTACTGTGATGCACTGTGTTATGCTCTGTTGTGCTGTGATGCACTGTGCTGTGCCTGCTGTGCTGTGACGCACTGTGTTGTGCTGTGCTCTGCTGTGCTGTGACGCACTGTGTTGTGCTGTGCTCTGCTGTGCTGTGATGCATTGTGTTGTGCTGTGCTCTGCTGTACTGTGATGCACTGTGTTATGCTCTGCTGTGACGCACTGTGCTGTGCTCTGCTGTGCTGTGATGCACTGTGCTGTGCGCTGCTGTGCTGTGATGCACTGTGTCATGCTGTGCTGTGTGATGCACTGTGTTGTGTTGTGCTGTGATGCACTGTGCTGTGCTCTGCTGTGGTGTGATGCACTGTGCTGTGCCCTGCTGTGCTGTGATACACCGTGTCGTGCTGTGCTGTGATGCACTGTGTTTGTGCCGTGCTGTGACGCACTGTGTTGTGCCGTGCTGTGACGCACTGTGTTGCGTCGTGCTGCGCTGTGATGCACCGTGACGTGCTGTGCTGTGTACGCACTGTGTTTGTGCCGTGCTGTGATGCACTGTGTTGTGCTCTGCTGTGCTGTGATGCACTGTGTTGTGTTGTGCTGTGCTGTGATGCACTGTGCTGTGTTGTGCTGTGCTGTGAGGCACCGTGTTGTGCTGTGCTGGATGCACCGTGTTGTGCCGTGCTGTGACGCACTGTGTTGTGCTGTGCTGTGCTGTGATGCACTGTATTGTTTTGTGCTATGCTGTGATGCACTGTGTTGTGCTGTGCTGTGATGCACTGTGTTGTGCTATGCTGTGATGCACTGTGTTGTGCTATGCTGTGATGCACTGTGTTGTGCTCTGCTGTGCTGCGATGCACTGGTTTGTTGTGCTATGCTGTGATGCACTGTGTTGTGCTGTGCTGTGCTGTGATGCACCGTGTCGTGCTGTGCTGTGATGCACTGTGTTGTGTATGCTGTGATGCACTGTTTGTGCTCTGCTGTGCTGTGATGCACTGTGTTGTGCTCTGCTGTGCTGTGATGCACTGTGCTGTGCTGTGCTGTGATGCACTGTGTTGTGCTGTGCTGTGATGCACTGTGTTGTGCTATACTGTGCACTGTTGTGCTCTGCTGTGCTGCATGCACTGTGTTGGCCCGCGTGCTGTGATGCACTGTGCTGTGCTGTGCTGTGATGCACTGTGCTGTGCTGTATGCACTGTGCTGTGCTGTGCTGCACTGTGCTGTGCTGTGATGCACCAGTCTGTTGTGCTGTGCTGTGCTGTGATGCACTGTGCTGTGCTGTGCTGTGATGCACTGTGCTGTGCTCTGCTGTGATGCACCATGTTGTGCTGTGCTGTGATGCACCATGCGTTGTGCTGTGCTGTGCTGTGATGCACTGTGCGCTGTGCTGTGGTGCTGACTGTGCTGTGCTGTGCTGTGATGCACCCTGTCGTGCTGTGCTGTGATGCACCATGTCATGCTGTGCTGTGCTGTGATGCACTGTCGTGCTGTGCTTGATGCACTGTGTCTGCTGTGCTGTGATGTACTGTGTTGTGCTGTGCTGTGATGCACTGTGTTGTGTTGTGTGCTGTGATGCACTGGTTGTGTTGTGCTGTGCTGTGATGCACTGTGTGTGTTGTGCTGTGCTGTGATGCACTGTGTTGTGCTGTGGGTGTGATGCACGTGTTGTGCTGTGCTGTGATGCACTGTGTTGTGTTGTGCTGTGATGCACTGTGTTTTGTTGTGCTGTGATGCACTGTGTTGTGCTGTGCTTGCTGTGATGCACTGTTTGTGTTGTGCTCTGCTGTGATGCACTGTGTTGTGTTGTGCTTGCTGTGATGTACTGTGCTGTGCTCTGCTGTGATGTACTGTGCTGTGCTCTGCTGTGATGCATGAGTGTTGTGCTGTGCTCTGCTGTGATGTACTGTGCTGTGCTGTGCTGTGATGCACTGTGTTTTTGCTGTGCTCTGCTGTGATGTACTGTGGGTGAGCTGCTGTGATGTACTGTGGGTGTGCTCTGCTGTGATGTACTGTGCTGTGCTCTGCTGTGATGCACTGTGCTGTGCTGTGCTCTGCTGTGATGCACTGTGTTGTGCTGTGCTCTGCTGTGATGTACTGTGCTGTGCTCTGCTGTGATGTACTGTGCTGTGCTCTGCTGTGATGTACTGTGCTGTGCTCTGCTGTGATGCAGTGTTGTGCTGTGCTCTGCTGTGATGCACTGTGCTGTGCTGTGATGCACTGTGCTGTGCTGTGCTCTGCTGTTGATGCACTGTGCTGTGCTGTGATGCACTTGATGCACTGTTTGTGCTGTGCTCTGCTGTGATGCACTGTGTTGTGCTGTGCTGTGCGTGATGCACTGTGCGTGCTGTGATGCCTGTCTGTGATGCATTGTGCGGTGCTGTGGGTGTGATGCACTGTGCTGTGCAGTGATGCACTGTGCTGTGCTGTGATGCACTGTGCTGATGCATTGTGCGTGCAGTGCTTGATGCACGTGCTGTGATGCATTGTGCGTGCTGTGATGCACTGTGCTGTGATGCACTGTGTGTGCTGTCGGATGCATGTGCAGTGCGGTGCTGTGTTGTGCTGCACTGTGTGCCCGACCCGTTTGTGCTGTCTGTGCTGTGCTGCACTTTTTGTTGTGTCTGTGTTGTGCTGTGATGCACTTTTTGTCTTGCGGTGCTGTGCTGTGATGCACTGTGTTGCTGTGCTGTGCTGTGATGCACTGTGTTGGGGCTGTGCTGTATCACTGTTGGCACTGTGCTGTGATGCATTTTGCGGTGCGTGCTGTGATGCACTGTGTTGTGTGCTTGTGCTGTGCTGTGATGCATTGTGGGTGCTGTGCTGTGATGCACTGTGTGTGCTGTGCTGTGATGCATTGTGCGGAGCTGTTTTCTGTGATCACTTGTTGGTTGTGTGCTGTGATGCATTGTGCGGTGCTGTGCTGTGATGCACCTGTTGTGCTGTGCGTGCTGTGATGCATTGTGCTGTGCTGTGCTGTGATGCACTGTGTTGTGCTGTGCTGTGATGCACTGTGTTGTGCTGTGCGTGTGCATGTGTGCGTGGTGCTTGTGCTTGTGCGGTGCTGTCTGTGATGCACTGTTGTTGTGCTTGTGCTGTGATGCATTTGCGAGCTGTGGGTGTGTGCTGCCTGTGTTGGCTGTGCTGTGATGCATTGTGCGGTGCTGTGCTGTGATGCACTGTGCGGTGCTATGCTGTGCTGTGATGCACTGTTTTCTGTGCTGTGCTGTGAATTTTCTGCTGTTTCTGTGCTGTGCTGTGATGCATTGTGCGTGCTGTGCTGTGATGCACTGTGTTTGTGCTGTGCTGTGATGCACTGTGTTGTGTGTGCTGTGCTGTGATGCAATGTGTTGCTGTGCAGTGCTGTGATGCATTGTGCTGTGCTGTGCTG
>CM031609.1:4812759-4825705 GCA_018398815.1 Conus ventricosus | reverse complement strand
CAAGTTACTGTACTGTACTATATGAAGTATATTCATAACATTTGACAGCAGTGTATTACACTAATCCATATTGTATCTTACTGGATTTGCAAGGGACTGCCTTGTGCACAACTGTATTGTGCAGCATTTTCAACTGTAGTGAGACACTGCAAGACAAAAGAAATAAAACAGAACAGGAAAGTAAACCACAAGACAGGACGAGGAGAGGAGAGGCGACCAGAGCAGCGAGACAGACAGAGTGAAGACGAGGTGAGGGACAGCCCGGTGTGACAGCCCTACATGTAATTCTGGGCCAGGTGTCGGCTGACTCCGATCAGCGCTTCCACATTGTACAGCTTCACCTTGCCCACCGACTGCTGCTTCTTGCTCGGCTTCTCCCCCTCGCGCTCGTGTCGCCGCCGCCGCGAAGTGTGGCTGTGTCTTGACGCCCTCTGATGACCAACACAGGCAACCAGCACTTTAGTCACTATGGGGTCTCTGGCCTATCACCAACTGGCCTGCTCAGTGGTTTGAGACAACGCTAATCAGTGTTCTGAACATGGGTAAAATCTGTAAATTGGAACCTGAGCAGGTCAGTGAGAGAGAGAGAGAGACACAGAGAGAGAGAGAGAGAGAGCGACTGTGTGTGTGTGTGTGTGTGTGTGTGTGTGTGTGTGTGTGTGTGTGTGTGTGTGTGTGTGTGTGTTTGTGTGTGTGTGTGTGTATGTGTGTGTGCGCGAGTGTGTGTGTGGATATGTGTGGTCTGTGTGTGTGAGAGTGTGTGTGCGAGTGTGTGCGTGTGCGTGTGTGTGTGTGTGCGTCCATGTGCATGTGCACAATTCAATGTGTTGTGTGTGTGTGTGTGTGTGTGTGTGTGTGTGTGTGTGTGCGTGCTTGTGTGTGTGTAGATAAGATAAGATAATATTGCTTATAGCCAGCCGACCGCAAAGGGCCACATCAGGGCTGTCACCACGTTAAATCAACTCACCAGTCATTAAAAAAAAAAAAAAAAAACCAACTTTCACACATCTCGTTTGATGACATCGTCTACTAACGCACCAGAAACTTTGTTAAAAATCTTTCTGCCGTAAAATCTTAAATCAGATGAAAAATGTTAATCTCTCTCAAAACTCAAGGATCACGTCAGGCGGACATCCCTGAACAGGATCTTCATGGACTCCGCTGTAAAATGTTTGTGTCTCACATCGTGCAAGTCCCAACATTCTAAAAGAACATGTTTCATTGTGAGTGGCGCATGACATGGAATGCACCACGGAGCTTCTTCACTCTTTAAAAGGTAAGAATGGGTAAAATACGAATGGCCGGTGTGCAGCCGGCACAGAACCGTTTCCTCTTTACGACCACCCGACGTAGATGGAGGAAGTCCTTAAGGTTTGGACGGATCTGAAAGAGTTTGTTATTCGTCTGTGTGTTCCAATCCTCCTGCAGAGGTCTCTCACATAATCGTTAATTTGGGTTTCACATCTGAGCAGGGGATATAAGTGTTGGACAGTTCTCTCTTGTGGCGTTCTTGGCTAAACGATCAACCATTTCGTTCCCGCCGATGCCAACATGACCAGGAACCCAAGCAAGAGTAATGTTGTAACCGTCCGCCTTCAACTTGCTAAAAAGTTAAAAAAAAAGTAAAAGTTCTGGATGCTGAAGGTTGCGGCCAGCTATGGCCTCCAAAGCTGACAGCGAATCCGACAGAACCAGAAAGTCCCTCTTTGAAGAATGTGAGATTATCTTCAAAGCCAAAACCAGAGCAGTAAGTTCAGCAGAATAGACAGAAGCATCTGAGTGAATATGTTCCAACAGTATCTAAAAAGGATCCCCAGGGCAATAGGCTGCACAGGCCACTCCATCTTCAGACTTGGAACCGTCAGTGAAAACTTTTTGACAGGATGGGAATTTGGAACAGAGCTCAGCATACAAAGCCTTGTACGCCAGAGAGCTGGTAGATTCTTTGCGAAAAGCTGCAAGATCGAAACGAATCTCTGGTGTGAAAAAGGTCCATGGAGGTTGATCTGGAAACTTGGAAAAATCGGATACTACACCGAGGTCTAGACCTGCATTCCGCACGTGAGGCTGCATACGAAGACCAAACGGGGGAATACATTTAGGGTTGTTTTCAAAACTTACTTTGGAACGGAGGGTCAAAGACACAGTCATAGGCAGGGTTTTCTGGTTCCGAGAACAGTCTGATATAATAATTCAAAGACAGTTTCAGCCTGCGGTTGGACAGTGAAGGTTCACCCGCCTCTGCGTACAGGCTGTACACAGGGGTGGTGCGAAACGCTCCAAGACAGAGACGAAGCCCTTGATGGTGGATAGGGTCCAAGAGTTTGAGGTAAGAAGATCGTGCGGAGCCGTACACAGCACAACCGTAGTCCAGTTTGGAACGGACCAGGGCTCTGTAGAGGTGCAGCAAAGTTTTCTTGTCAGCGCCCCAGTCGGTGTGCGCTACGACCCGCAGAATATTCAGGGATTTCTGGCAAGAAAGTTTTGAGGTTTTTAATGTGGCTGAGAAAGTTGAGTTTTTGGTCAAAAATAACTCCCAGAAATTTGGCCTCTTTGACAGCTGGAATGGGAGATTTCCCTACTTGAAGTTCAGGATCTGGAAAAAATTGACGGAAATTATGGAAGTGAATACACTGCGTCTTTGTGGAGAAAAGGTGAAACCGTTTTCATCCGCCCACCGATGGATTTTATCCACGCAAAGCTGGAGCCTGCGCTGGACACTCGGGTACAGGCTTCCAGTCGCGTAAACAGCGAAATCATCCACAAACAATGAGCAGTCTGAACCCTGCTGAACTGATTTCACAATGTTGTTGATTTTAATACTAAAGAGGGCAGGAGACAGTATGCTCCCCTGTGGAACACCCAACTCCTGCTCGTGGACATCAGAGAGAGTGGTGCCAACCCGGACCTGAAACTGTCGTTCTGCCAAAAAATTTTGAATAAAAAGCGGAAGATGACGTCGAAAACCCAGATCGTGGAGATCATGAAGTATCCCCGACTTCCAGGTGGTATCGTAGGCCTTCTCTATGTCAAAAAAAATTGCCACTGCATGCTGTCTGTTCAAAAAAGCATTCCGAAGTGTAGATTCCAGACGAATCAAATGGTCAACAGTAGACCGATGTTTGCGGAAACCACACTGTTCTTTCGCCAAAAGGCCGTCGGTTTCGAGTTTCCACATGAGCCTAGCGTTGACCATTTTCTCCATCAGTTTACAGACACAGCTGGTCAAAGCTATGGGACGGTAGTTTGAGGGATTAGAAAGATCTTTTCCAGGTTTGGGGATGGGAATAATGAGGGCTTTCCGCCAAGAGGGTGGAAAGAAACCTGTAGTCCACACATGGTTGTATACCTGTAGCAGTATGTTCAGACCTTCTTGCGGAAGATGTTTCAACAGTTGATAATGGATTTCATCTATACCTGGAGAGGAATCGCTGCAAGAAAGTAAGGCAGATTTCAGCTCGTTTAACGTGAAAGGAAGATTGTAGTCTTCCATGTTGTCTGACGAAAAGTTGCAGGGTGATTTTTCTTTAAGGGTTTATTTTTGACAAAAGTGGCTGATTTGTTAGAAGAGGAGGAATTCTTTTCAATGGTTGAAGCCAGCAGATTAGCAACTGCTTTTTTCTCTGTTATTAAAGAGTCAGCAAACTTGAGATGGTTCACAGGTGGACAGGTGTTCTTCCCTTTGATTTTTTTAATGATGTTCCACACTTTTTTCTTTGAAGTTTTCGATGTCAGCCTGGAGCAGAAGCTTCTCCAGGACCGACGTTTACTGATTTTAAAAGTGTGTCTCGATTTGGCACGGAGTTTCTGATGGCTCGAGCGTTGGGACCCGAAGGTCGTTGGTACACCTGACGCTGAGCCCGTTTTCTAACTTTGGAAATTTGTTGGCAGTCTGAATCAAACCAGGGTGTTTTTGGCATTTGAAGTTTATCGGAAGACACTGGAATACAAGTTTTAGCACACTTGATCACAGTGTTAGTCAGTGATTCTGCTGGGTCCGGACTCTGAAGAAAATCAGTGTCCCGGAATTCTTTTGAAATAGTGGCTGCAAATAGATCCCAGTTTGCTTTCTTATAATTTAGATGTTGAGAGACAGAGACGTGTTCAGTTATTACAGGTTGTAGAAGGACAGGGAAATGGTCACTTCCATGCAGATCGTCATGGACAGACCACTCATAGTCCAGGACCAGCGAGGGGTCACAAACCGACAAATCTAAACACGAAAGTGAACCTGTGGAAGAGTGGAGGTAAGTTGCAGATCCGTCGTTCAGACAACACAAATCTAAATCCGAAAGGACATCCTCAATTAGCAGACCTCTGGATGACGCACCGACACTACCCCAAAGAGGATTGTGACCGTTAAAGTCACCCAACAGCAAAAAAGGTCGAGGAAGTTCTCTTATCAGACTGACAAGGTCCTGACGACAAACCGGGACAGAAGGTGGAAGATAAAGGGAACAGATTGTCACAGTCTTGTGGAGAGTGACTCTCGCAGCCACAGCCTGAAGGGGGGTAGACATAGCGACAGGACTATACAGCAAAGTTTTGTGTAGGAGAAGGGCAACACCGCCCGACAGTCCCAACGTGGATGGTTGTGCAGGTTTTGAAAGAATATTAAAGCCAGAAAAAGTAAAGGTCTTCTGGCTTTGAATTTGAGTTTCTTGAAGAGCCACGACGGAAGGTTTTAGAGACTGACACAGAAGCTGCAGCTCCTCAAAGTTGGAATGTAATCCACGGATATTCCAATGGAATATTGTACTATCCATGGTGCAGAAGCGAAAAGGAGAGAAATCAGGTCATCTCCTCTTCAACGTCCGCTTCTAATGGAGTGAATTTATTGCTTAGTTTCACGGGACTGTGTTGGTCTTTGGACCTGTTGCAGACTTGCCCGCAGGTGACAAAGGCCTGGAGTTTGGAGATGGTGGAGGTCTGGATTTGGGAGATGGTGGAGGTTTTTTCCTCAACTCCACCATCTCCACACTGGGTTGAACTCCCCTTTCCCGCACGGGCATTGGACAGAGGGGTTCGAGGTGGGATTGCTGGCTTTTTAATCTGCCCAGCAGCAGATGTTGTAGACTGCTGGGCAGTCTGAGGGGTGGCGGATTTTTTGCCTCCACCAGGGGCATTCACTGTGGGTTGGGAGGTGGTGGACCTGCTTCCACCAGAGTTGACAGTTCTTCCTTGCAGTGTTTTGGAAAAAATAAATTCATCAGTCTGACAACAGACTGACCGAGTAGGAATCGTCTTTACGGCCGAAGCATATGAAGATGGGTGTGGGCGTCTGACTGCCCACAACCTGCTTGCGGGCTTCAAAAAAGGAGATCTTCTTTTCTGTTTTTATTCGTTGAATGGTGGATTCCTGAATCCAAAGAGGACAGTTTCTTGAAGAGGAGGGATGATCGCCACCGCAGTTAGCACAATGTGCTGGATCTTTGCACGGCCCATCATGGATTGCCTTGCAGCAAACACCGCACACCTCCTGCCCAGAACAGCGGTCTCTGACATGTCCAAACCTCTGGCACCTGAAGCATCTCAACGGGGACGGGACATACAGCTGAACACGGACGTTCAGGTAGCCAACTTTGATGACCGGAGGCAGCACAGGGTCACAGAAGGTCAGGAAGAGGGTGTTGGTGGCCACTCTCTCTGCACCTTTCTTGACTGTTACCCTGCGCACCTCCGTCACATCCTGGGACGCCAGTTCCGTTTTTATTTCTGCCTCTGAGACACCCGTTAGATCTCTGCAGCGAATCACACCTTTCGATGAATTTAACTGTTTATGGGGAGTCACCCTGATCTCCCTATCCACTAATTTTGTTGCCCTCAACAGCTGTTCAGATTGTTTTCTTGATCGACATTGAACTAGAAACGATCCATTCCTCAACCTTTTGATGGACTGAGGGTCACCTGCTAAGCCTTGAAAGCCCTTTTGAATAGCAAAAGGGCTCAGAGCTGAAAGGGGTCTTTCCTGCTCCGTCCCTTCCACCACGAGCCAGGAAGCCCAGAAACCTGTTCTCTGTCGTACCTCCGTGTCAGAATCGCTGTCAGAATAACGTTCCCCTGAAATAGGGGATGCTGCCTTCCTCTTCCTTTTGGGGGGGATATTTTTTGAAAAGGCCATATTAAGTTCATTGTGTTTCATCCCTCCCTTACCCACCCACCTTGGAGTCCAACTAAGGGCCAGGGCCAAGAAACCAATGTCTTGACCCTTCCAGGCTTCGGGAGAGACATACGACAAACAGAAGCAACTAACCCTATCCCCCCTGATCATGCTCAACTCCCGGGGACAGAGAGCTGAGCACTGCAGGGGTTCACATGGCCAGCAGGGGAACTGCTTGTCTTGACCCAGCCCCAAGAAGGGGAGCCGATTAGTACACCCAGGCCAAAGTGTACTCCCTGTCTAGGAGAGGTCCGAGCCAAAGTGATGTGTTGGGAGCACAGGCCTCCTCAAGCACTGGCCCTCTCAATCACCAGGACCTCATTCCCCTCCGACACAGGTCGCACCGCACGGCAAACACGGCGGATCTTAAGGAGACCACAGAGAGAAAAGGAGTGTGAAAAAGAAGACTTGAAGGGAGACGAAGATAGAAAAGGGCCAAATAAAGGCAGAAAACAAGAAAAGGAGAAAGGCGGGTTACTCTTAGTCAGGATCCTCACCCTTAGCCTATCTGACATGGGAAGCCCTACCAGGGGCATCAACTCCTTACCCGTTATGCTTAGGCCAGACAGCATCTGCACCTCTCAGGCCTAGAAGCAGTTTAGAAAACCAGCCTATCTTCAAGTATTGATGCCCCCGCCAGCAAAGCCTAAGGGATCACTGGACCACGCAAGCCCTCCGACCACGACAAGGTCGCAACCCCCGGAGGGTTGTGTGTGTGTGACTCTGTGTGTGTGTGTATATGTGTGTGTTTGTGTGGGACTCTGTGTGTGTGTATGTGTGTGTGTGTGTGTGTGTGTGTGTGTGTGTGTGTGTGTGTGTGTGTGTGTGTGTGTGTGTGAGAGAGAGAGAGAGAGAGAGAGAGAGAAGAGAGAGAGAAGAGAGAGAGAGAGAGAGAGAGAGAGAGAGAGAGAACAGAAACATAAAGAATGGGACTGCTCACACGTGCTGGGTCAATGACAAAGCAATCATTATCCTCAGTAACAGGCTGTGTACATCACATCAGAACAGGCACCACTGCATACCACTACACTGACTCAGCAACTGGGCAGGGTCTCGTCTGGTGGGTTGCCTCATGACTACACGAAAAATGACTGCCAGCGCTGGGACAGGAGCAGCTAGACCAATCTGTGCGTCATGTGTGGTGTGGCCGGAATGACGGCGTGGGAGTGATACTACCCACAGTCTTTGAAGATGAAACAGGAGGGGAAAAAAGTTATTGACACAGCAGCTGTGTTTCGTATTAAGGACGGGAACAACCATGATTGGGTGGGAGAGAGGAGAGAGAGAGAGAAGAGGTGGGAGTAAGAGGGTATGTGGTGGTGGTGGTGGTGGTGGCGGCGGCGGCGGCGTCAATCTGTAAAAACACTGCATTTGCAACCTTAGAAAACCTTATTAACCCGGGAAATCCATGAGTCCCTTTCACACACTTTTACACACACACCCATGTATGCATGCATGCATGCACGCGAACACATGCGCACATTTACACACAAATTTACACATATACACTCAGTTACTCACCTACTAGCACACACATGTGCACATGCACAGGTACCCGCATGCATGTACGCATGCATGCTAGCGCACACACACACACACACAAAACAAATATCTATGGAGAATCACTTGGTGATTGCAAGATACAGATTACATACTCCTTCATCATTAAGTTTTGGTGTGTGTGTGTGTGTGTGTGTGTGTGTGTGTGTGTGTGTGTGTGTGTGTGTGGTGTGCGTGTGTGTGTGTGTGTGTGTGCCAACATTCTCTATCCCAACAGATATTTACCAATGTCCCCATCCAAGGCTTAAAACTGCGACAGCTCACCTTCCCTTTGAGCTCGAAGAAGTTGGAGATGGACATAGTGTCGGTGCTGGGTGTGGGGGGACTTCGAGAGAAGAAGGACAGGGGGAAGGGAGCAGAGGGTCCCGTACCCTTCCATGAGGTCTGGGCAAACGCTGCCAGGTCTGACAGAGCCCTGCAAAAGAACCAGTTTGTTTTTGATAAATGGGAACCAGAAGGAGGCTGGAAGGAAACCCCGAGCAAGACAAGGAAAGGAAACAAGAGAGGAAGGCGAAGGAAACCAATGAAAGGCAGGGTAAGAATGCATGGAGAGGCAGGAAAAGAAACAAGAGAGACAGGAAGAAACAAAGAGAGCAGGGAAAAGAAACGAGAGACAGGAAAGAATCAAGAGAGATGGGAAAAGAATCAAGGAGACAGGAAAAGGAATCAAGAGAGACAGGGAAAAGAATCAAGAGAGGACAGGGAAAAAGAATCAAGAGAGACAGGGAAAAGAATCAGAGAGACAGGAAAAGAATCAAGAAGAGACGGAAAAGAACAAAGAGAGACAGGGAAAAGAAACAACAGGAGACAAGGGAAAAGAAACAAGAGAGACAGGGAAAAGAAACAAAAAGAGAGACAGGACAGGAGCGGAAAAGAAACAAAAGAGAGACAAGGAAAAGAAAAAACAAAAAAGAAACAAGAAGAGGGAAAAGAATCAAGAGACAGGAAAAGGAAACAAGAGAGACAGGAAAAGAATCAAGAGAGAGCAGGGAAAAAATCAAGAGAGAGACAGGAAAAGGAAACAAGAGAGACAGGGAAAAGAATCAAGAGAGAGAGGGGAAAAAATCAAGAGAGAGACAGGAAAAGGAAACAAGAGAGCAGGGAAAAGAACAAGAGAGAGAAGGGAAAAGAACAAGAAGAGAGACAGGGAAAAGAATCAAGAGAGACAGGGAAAAGAATCAAGAGAGAGACAGGAAAAGGAAACAAGAGAGACAGGAAAAGGAAACAAAGAGACAGGGAAAAGAATCAAGAGAGACAGGAAAAGAATCAAGAGAGACAGGGAAAAGAAACAAGAAAGACAGGGAAAAGAATCAAGAGAGACAGGAAAAAGAATCGAGAGACAGGAAAAGAAAAAGAGAGAAGAAAGAATCAAGAGAGACAGGGAAAAGAAATCAAGAGAGACAGGAAAGAAAAAGAGACAGGAAAAGAACAAGAAGACAGAAAGAAACAAGAGACAGGGAAAAGAAAAAAGAAGAGACAGGGAAAAGAACAAGAGAGACAGGAAAAGAAACAAGAGAGACAGGGAAAAGAAACAAAGAGAGACAGGGAAAAGAAACAAGAGAGACAGGGAAAAGAAACAAAGAGAGACAGGGAAAAGAAACAAGAGAGACAGGGAAAAGAAACAAAAGAGAGACAGGGAAAAGAAACAAAAGAGAGACAGGGAAAAGAAACAAGAGACAGGGAAAAGAAACAAAAGAGAGACAGGGAAAAAAAAGAAACAAGAGAGACAGGGAAAAGAAACAAAAGAGAGACAGGGAAAAGAATCAAGAGAGACAGGGAAAAGAAACAAGAGAGACAGGGAAAAGAACAAAAGAGAACAGGAAAAGAAACAAGAGAGACAGGGAAAAGAAACAAAAGAGAAGAGACAGGGGAAAAGAACAAGAGAGACAGGGAAAAGAAACAAAAGAGAGACAGGAAAAGAAACAAGAGAGACAGGGAAAAGAAACAAGAGAGACAGGGAAAAGAAACAAAAGAGAGGAGAACAGGGAAAAGAAACAAGAGAGACAGGGAAAAGAAACAAGAGAGACAAGGAAAAGAAACAAGAGAGACAGGGAAAAGAATCAAGAGAGACAGGAAAAGAAACAAGAGAGACAGAAAAAGAAACAAGAGAGACAGGGAAAAGAATCAAAAGAGACAGGGAAAAGATTCAAGAGAGACAGAGAAAAGAATCGAGAGAGAGACAGGAAAAGGAAAAAGAGAGACAGGAAAAGGAAAAAGAGAGACAGGGAAAAGAAACAAGAGAGACAGGGAAAAGAATCAAAAGAGACAGGGGAAAAAGAAAGAAAAGAGACAGGAAAAGAAAAGAGAGAGACAGGAAAAGAAACAAGAGAGACAGGAAAAAAAGAAAACAGGAAAGGGGAAAAGAATCAAGAAGACAGGGAAAAGAATCAAGAGACAGGAAAAGTAACAAGAGAGACAGGGAAAAGAATCAAGAGAGAGAGGGGAAAAAATCAAGAGAGACGGACAGGAAAAGGAAACAAGAGACAGGGAAAACAAACAAGAAGCAGACAGGGAAAAGAATCAAGAGAGACAGGGAAAAGAATCAAGAGAGACAGGGAAAAGAATCAAGAGAGAGACAGGAAAAGGAAACAAGAGAGACAGGAAAAGGAAACAAAAGAGACAGGGAAAAGAATCAAGAGAGACAGAGAAAAGAATCAAGAGAGACAGGGAAAAGAAACAAGAAAGACAGGGAAAAGAATCAAGAGAGACAGGGAAAAGAATCAAGAGAGACAAGGAAAAGAAACAGAGAGACAGGGAAAAGAAACAAGAGAGACAGGGAAAAGAAACAAGAGAGACAGGGAAAAGAATCAAGAGAGACAAGCAAAAGAAACAAAAGAGAGACAGGGAAAAGAAACAAGAGAGACAGGGAAAAGAAACAAGAGAGACAGGGAAAAGAAACAAAAGAGAGATAAGGAAAGAAACAAGAGAGACAGGGAAAAGAAACAAAAGAGACAGGGAAAAGAAACAAAAGAGAGACAGGGAAAAGAAACAAGAGAGACAGGGAAAAGAAACAAAAGAGAGACAGGGAAAAGAAACAAAAGAGAGACAGGGAAAAGAAACAAGAGAGACAGGTAAAAGAATCAAGAGAGACAAGGAAAAGAAACAAGAGAGACAGGGAAAAGAATCAAGAGAGAGACAGAAAAGGAAACAAGAGAGACAGGAAAAAGAAACAAGAGAGACAGGGAAAAGAATCAAGAGAGACAGGGAAAAGAATCAAGAGAGACAGAGAAAAGAATCGAGATAGAGACAGGAAAAGGAAACAAGAGAGACAGGAAAATTGAAACAAGAGAGACAGGGAAAAGAATCAAGAGAGACAGGGAAAAGAATCAAGAGAGACAGGGAAAAGAATCAAGAGAGAGACAGGAAAAGGAAACAAGAGAGACAGGAAAAAGAAACAGACAGGGAAAAGAATCAAGAAAGACAGGGAAAAGAATCAAGAGACAGGAAAAGGAAACAAGAGAGACAGGGAAAAAATCAAGAGAGAGAGGGAAAAAATCAAGAGAGAGACAGGAAAAGGAAACAAGAGAGACAGGGAAAAGAATCAAGATAGAGAGGGGAAAAAATCAAGAGAGAGACAGGGAAAAGAAACAAGAGAGACAGGAAAAGGAAACAAGAGACAGGGAAAAGAATCAAGAGAGACAGGGAAAAGAATCAAGAGAGACAGGGAAAAGAATCAAGAGAGAGACGGGAAAAGGAAACAAGAGAGACAGGAAAAGGAAACAAAAGAGACAGGGAAAAGAATCAAGTTAGTTAGTTAGTTAGTGTTTATAGGGTCCAGCGGACTACTAGGAGCCAAATCAGGACCTCAGCTATCATATCCGAGTCTCTTGATACAAATACCCACACTAGTACTAACACATCGCTTAAAATTTATGAGGACAAAAGCACAATTATCTGTTCAACTCCGACGACACCTGTATACATTATTAAAACACTATATTTTATAAAATAAGTTTACCTTTTTCAAAAAAGAAAAAATAAGATCTACTGAAATCTCACGAAAAAGAACCGATAAATCACTGGTGGAAAAGAACTTCTCTCTAATACACATCAAATCAGCACATTCTGTCAAAAAATGATTAACACTAAACAAGCTGTCACACGCAACACACCATGGGGGGTCTTCCCTTCTGAATATCCAACTGTGCGTTATATAGCTGTGCCCAATATGTAACCGTGACAAAACCGATTCCTCTTTACGGTTACGTACCACCGATGGGAAAGGATTGGTTAAATCTGGGCAAATTTTAAACAATTTATTATGAATTTGATTACACCATTCACTCTGCCACAGTTCATGACAATACAAACTAGATTTATGACGTAGATCAGAGTGAGGAACAAACTGCATAGGCCTCCTGGAAAGACTTGCACCAAGAGCTTGTTTGGCTGCTTTGTCCACCACTGAGTTACCATAGATTCCCATGTGGCTGGGGACCCACAAGAAAACTATATGCTTTCCCGAAGAGACAAGCTGAGTATGAAGATCATGAATATCAGCCAAAACTGGATGTGACACTTCTCTTGTCGATAAAGCCGACAATGCCGACAATGAATCCGATAAAATAAGGAAATTATTCTGATCTGACCTGGACACCGCACTGAGGGCCAGATTTAAAGCCTTCAGTTCAGCAGTATAAACAGACGACCAATCCCGTAATCTTAACAAAGTAGGCTCCTGAAAATTGTTATCACACACAATGGCAGCTGCAGCCCTCTCACCTTTTTTAGAACCATCAGTAAAAATCTTGATAAAATCTTTATAAAGTTCACATTGCCCAAGATAAAGTTGTTTATATGCAGCACTCGAGGTGACCTCCTTTCGAAATTGAGTTAAATATAAATTAATCTCTGGATTGGCGACTTTCCAAGGAGGTAAATCAGTCTGTAATGGACCGTCATCAACAGCATCAAGGTCAATGCCAGCTGCCCCGAAGTGGGGCAAAATACGAATACCCAGTGGAGGAATCTCATTTGGCTTTAAGTCATATTTGGCTCTAAAAGGCGGGTTCATGACAATATCATAGGCAGGGTTTTCTGGATTAGCCCTCAGTTTCAGGGGAAAAGAATCAAGAGAGACAGAGAAAAGAATCAAGAGAGACAGGGAAAAGAAACAAGAAAGACAGGGAAAAGAATCAAGAGAGACAGGGAAAAGAAACAAAAGAGAGACAGGGAAAAGAATCAAGAAACATGGAAAAGACACAAGAGAGAGAGAGAGATTGGGAA
>CM031609.1:4802413-4811338 GCA_018398815.1 Conus ventricosus | reverse complement strand
CCCCTGGGGATGCCCGAATCGCACACTTGAAGACCCAAGGAAAAGTGCCCCCAAAAACAGCAACTACCCTTAATTTTCCCAATGTTCGAGAACTTCGGCCCAAATCAGACAGCAATAAACCTACTCCCGTTAATCCCGAAAAACGTGGGATATTCCATAAAGAGGAAAAAACCGTCTTGGGCTGGGTAAACTGTTTGTAATGGGTATTCTGGGAAACACACAGCCATCGTTTTTGTGACCCAAAATGAACAACAAAAAAATTTCAGAAAGATTGGCCAAGAACTTTCTGAGATTTTCATAAAGAAGAAAACCCTTAGGGCCGATAATGGCTATAACGGTAAAAAACCCAAAAAAAAAGGGCATCATCCTAACCCAAAATGAACATAAGCTAATTTTCACAAAGATCGGGCCAAATTTGATAAGGGAAAAAAAATGTTGCTTTACCACCGGCCAAGTACATTCGGGGAAAATTCAAAAAGAAGAAAAGCATTACAGGCCGTTACGCCGTTAGTAATGCTATAACAGTAAACTAAAAACGGGCATCACCGAACCCATAGTGAAAAATACGCAATGTTCACAAAGATCAGCCAAACTTTTTCCCAATATCCAAAAAGAAGAAAAAAACATTACAGGCTGTTAAACCATTATAATGGGTAAAACAAAACAAAACATCGGCATTATTTGGACCCCTAATGAAAATACCCGCTAATGTTTACAAAGATCCCAAGTACTTTCTGAGATATTCCATGAAAAAGAAAAAGCGTTACAGGCCTTACAGCCTTTTTTAACGGTTAAAAAGGTAAACAAAACATCGGGGCATTTTTTGGATCCTAATGAACAAACCTACAATTTTTTAGAAAGACGGCCAAGTGCTTTTGAGATATTTATAAAAAAAAAATGTTTCAGGCCGTTACAGCCATAGAACGGCTTAACGGTAAACAAAAAACGGGCTCATTCATGACCCTAATGAAAATACCTCTAATTTTCACAAAGATCACCAAGTACTTTCTGAATATTCCACAAAGAAGAAAAAGTGTTACAGGCCGTTACTGCCGTTAGAAACGGCTGTAACGGTAAACTAAACATCGGACATCATCCGTGACCCATAATGAACATACCTACAAATTTTCAGAAAGATCGGCCAAAGTGCTTTCTGAGATATTCTATAAAGAAGAAAAAGCATTACAGGCCGTTACAGCCGTTAGTAATGGCTATAACGGTAAACTAAAACATCTGGCATTATTCGTGACCCATAATGAACATACCAAACAAATTTCCAGAAAGATCGGCTAAGTACTTTTTGAGATATTCTATAAAGATGAAAAACTGTTACACTTCAACCACACCCAACACAACATCGACCATGTCAAAGTCATGGCACTCTGGCAGTCACAGAACGCACAACTCAAGAATCCCATCTCATTGCCAAACTGGGCACACTACACCCCCAAGGCATCAATATCCAACAATAACCAAACACAAAATACTCACCTCTTCCACACCAGTTGGCAAAATCCCCTACCAACACACACACAAAACACACACCCCATACACCCCACACTTACATACACCACCACCACATCCCCTTCACTCACTTCATACAGTAGTTACAGCAACCCTCCATCTATTTAATTTTAGTTTTGTATTATCCTTCCCCTAAATCCCCCCCCCCCCCACCCCCTTTTTTTTTTTTTTTTTCCCCTTAACCATTATTATCAATCCACCATTACCACAACCATCACAAAGATATCACACCATCCCTATAAACTGGACACACAACCCTATCATATCACACACACACACCTCCCCCTGACGCAACCCCCCCCCCCCCCCCCCCCCTCCGTTTCCTCCTCTCCATAATCTCCCTGGCCGCATGTCATTTCCGCCCACCAAACACATGGACAAGAACGATAAGTCATTTTTCATTCTTTTTTTCGTTTTTCGTTGTTTGTACTGTCCAACATGTTAAATGTATTTATTTTTTTCGCCTGAAGAAGACCCAAGTGGTTGAAATGCATCGTGTCTTGTCTTGTGCTTTGTTTGTCAATGTCATTGGCGGTAAGTTCTAAACAAACTCTATTCCTAATCTTGCTTCGTTCGCCGCCGTCAGTCACTCTATTTTGAAATGTTACAGGCTGTTACAGCCGTTAGTAACGGCTGTAACGGTAAACTAAAACGTCGGGCATCATCCTCGACTCATAATGAACATACGGTTACTTCCCATTTGGTCTACTCCCATTTTGCCTACTCAGAAATGTGTGAGCACGACTTGGCCTAACGGCCTTCGTTCATTCGTCCTTCGTCCTCTCTCGGGCTTCGCCCTACTCTACTCTAAAGACCACGATTCTGCTTTGGAGTAGACTGGGACACTGTTACGCCAGGGGGGGGGAGCCTTGCAGTATGGTCAGTATGGAAATAGACGAAATGGGAGTAGTAGACGAAATGGGAGTAGACGAAATGGGAGTAGACCAAATGGGATGTTACCGAACATACCTACAAATTTTCAGAAAGATCGACCCAGTAGTTTTGTCTGGAGCGAGTGGAACACATTTTGACCATGGACACACAGACACACACACAAACAGACAGCATTTCTTCATTCCCATTCTAAAGTACTCCCTGTTCTTTAAGAACTGGGAGTACAAAAAAGAAAGAAATAATTGCAAACTGGTGTAAAATTCTGCATCACGCCCAGTCACTGGCTATGACAGCTGCCACCTTCTGGACAGCTGTTGCATTGGGGATAACTCTGCATTACCTGACCCTGAACCTAACCATGCCCAGGCCATTCCAAGATGCTAAACTGCTGACAGTCTGAATGAATAAGCTGAAATATTTTCCACAATCCAGTGGCAGTGATAAAACAAAATATACACAGCTGAGGCACTGCACAGAGAAAAATGTGTACTCCTGCATTTCTGAGTAACCAGCCACAGTACACCAGAAAAATGTGTACTCCTGCATTTCTGAGTAACCACAGTACACAGAAAAATGTGCACTCCTGCATTTCCGAGTAACCAGCCAAGTACACAGAAAAATGTGTACTCCTGCATTTCTGAGTAACCAGCCACAGTACACAGAAAAATGTGTACTCCTGCATTTCTGAGTAACCAGCCAGAGTACACAGAAAAATGTGTACTCCTGCATTTCTGAGTAACCAGCCACAGTACACAGAAAAATGTGTACTCCTGCATTTCTGAGTAACCACAGTACATAGAAAAATGTGTACTCCTACATTTCTGAGTAACCACAGTACATAGAAAAATGTGTACTCCTACATTTCTGAGTAGTGCAAAGATCAGGTACAGACCTGGTGTCAGGCTAGACAATGGCGACAACTAGAAGTGAAGATGCTTTCCCTTCATCTGAACTTCCTGGTGCATGAAGTCTCTTTCAGGTGTTTGTTCTTTAAAGGGTGTCACTGACACCCCACCCCCGCACCCCCCAAAACACACACACACACACACACACACACACACACACACACACACACACACACACACCACACACAAACAGGCAGTTCTCAAGAAAAAGCAAACAAAACAAAAACAAAACATGTGACTGCTACAAGAAAGCCTACAAACTGAAGTCTTAAAGCTTTGTTGTTAATGCTGGTTTGTTTTTTTTCTAGGGTTTTGTTGTTGTTTGTTTGTTATTTGTTTTAATCCAACCTTTCCAGGAGTTAAACAGTGGATATGTAGGAGGAGTTAGCTTTTTCTTGGGAGGGACTTAACTGGCAGACTTAAACCAACTATTCTCGTTTCCACCATCTCGGTGCTGTTTGGACGCAACTCCAAAAGTTTGCTGCTGTTCTAATGTCTAACAAGGAATCAGCTGGGAAACATTCCTAATGAACAAGGGATGTGGTTTCACTGCCTATGCCTTTTCTTTTCACATGGACAGGGAATATGTCCCACCAAATCAGGCTGACATCTGAAAACTATATTCCTCTTCTTCAAAGAGATGCCAGTTCCTCCATCTTTGAATCAGCTACACTGGCAGTGACCACTTCCATTCACTCTGTAGGTAGGAAGAAAGACCAGACTAAAACCATTCCTGGAGTTCACATATAAACTTAACGTAAACATAAAACTTGTGTCCATCTTTTAGTGACTCAACCAAGCTAGCAGGCTCCAAGTGACGTTTAAAACATAACTATACATGCATATAGTACCCCCCCCCCCCCTCACTTTCTTCCTTTCTATCTTCTTTTCTTCTCTTTCTCTTTTCTCTCTCTCTCTCTCCTCTCTCTCTCTCTCTCTCTCTCAGTATTTTTCCCTCTCCCTTTCTGTGTGTGTGTGTGTGTGTGTGGTGTGTGTGTGTGTGTGTGTGTGTGTGTGTGTGTGTGTGTGTGTGTGTGTGTGTGTGTGTGTGTAGTGTGTGTGTGAGCATGTGTGTGGTGTGTGTGGGTGTGTGTGGTGTGTGTGTGTGTGTGTGCATGCATGTTATGTGGTGTGTGTGATGTAGTGTGTGTGTGTGTGTGTGTGTGTGTGTGTGTGTGTGTGTGTGTGTGTGTGTGTGTGTGATGTGATGTGGACAGTGTTGTGTGTGTGTGTGTGTGTGTGTGTGTGTGTGGGTGGTGGGATGTGGTGTGTGTGTGTGTGTTGTGTGTGTGTGTGTGTGGTGTGGAAAAGGGGAAAGAGGAGGAGAGAGAGAGAGAACGAACGAACGAACGAACGAAATGTTGTTTAATGAGGGAAAAGAATAAGCACCAGTCAGTGGCTTTTTTTCATCCAGCCCTCAAACAATAAATACATGGTAGAAATCATTGCATCGAACTGCATATAAACTCATAAACAACAATGAATACATGGCAATTTAGAATGAGAGAATGCACAATATAACTAGAGGAAGAGAGTGTGAAAGAGAGGGAGGATGGAAGCGACACAAAGAGAGAGAGAGGTGGGGACTTGGAGACACAGAATAAAGAGACGGAGTCTCTGACACAAGGAGAGACAGAAGAAAAGGAAGAAGAAGAAGAAGAAAAAAAAGAAGAAAAGAGAAAAAAGAAGACTAAGGAGAGAAGAGTAGGAAAATGCACATCAAAAATGACAAACTACAATGAAGAAGATCGTAAAACATCAAGTCATGGAATGAAGGAGAAAAAAAAAAAAAAAGCTGAAAGACACCAGACATGCCCAACTCAGCAGCAAGCAACAATTCCATACACGCCCCCCCCCCCCCCCCCCCCCCCCCCAAACTTCAAGAACGACAAGAGAAGGAAGAAGGAGATCAACATAGGATGACAAAATGAGAGAGAGAGAGAGAGAGAGAGAGAGAGAAGAGAGTGTGTGTGTGTGGTGTGTTGTGGGGTGTGGGGGGTGTTGAATTAATAAACTGTAACGGAGCTGTTTGATTGTACAGGGTTCCTGAGGAAGCCTTTGACAGGCGAAAGTTTGAAAAATAAAAAAACTGAACTCCGTGGGCGGCGTGACAACTTGTTCATCAATATATAAATATATATATATACAGACACACACACACACACATTCATGTGTATGAAACCGTGATGGCTCCGACACTTTCAAACACAACGAAATACACACTAACCCTGCCTTCAACAGACATACAATGTGCACTCAGCATCTTCGGATTTCAAGGCCCAGTTCTTTCTCAGAACCCCTCTCCAACTGGCGCAGGTTCTTAGAACTACAGACCCCCCCTTTCCCAGAAACTTTCAACAGCAGGGCTGGATTTTCTTCCCCTGAAGAGCTGCAGTGACAAGAAGGGTGTGGGCAGGTGGTGGGATGTGGTGGTAGTAGTAGTAAAGTATGCCAACCATGTCAGCGTAACATTGCAGGCAGGATTATCCCATGCCTTGCGAATCTCCCCCCCCCCCCCCCCCCCCCAGGTGGACACATCATACCTGTTCTGCTCTTGCTTTCTTCCCTGTCCAAACATGATCATAACGACCCCAGCGTGTGGAAAGCCAGACGATCCAACTGTGGCACTCTGGTCAGACAACGTTAATAGCTGAGAACATGGAGAGGAAACACGATAGGACAAAACCACCTGGGTGCAACCAAAGGGCCAACAACCACGGCACAACAAAAGGCTGACAAACAGCCTGCATGAGCGCATGCCGATTATGAAAGGGTCGGCGAAGAAAAGACGTGAACACGGTGTGCTCTTCCTTGCATATGCAAATGTGTGTGTGTGTGTGTGTGTGTGTGTGCTAAGTGTGCATGCGTTTGCATTCAATGGTCATGATGAGGTACAATGTATAACATCTCTAGACAAGGGGAACACTTTGTTTTTAACCGAGGCATTTTAGTCACATCTGTGACCGTCATTCAATTTGAACCCAGACCCAATCCATCAACAGGAAGAAAATACTTGCTGATAACCTTTCTTTGCTGATAAATGCAAGGTACAGGACTCCATACCACATGCGCATTGTCCACTTTCTTTTTTTCAAACACTTAACAAAATAATACTCTTGATTTTGGCTAACCACATCCCCACCTTCAAATGTTGTTCCGACTCTCGTCCCCTTTCCTTTTTCCCTCCCCCTCTCCCTCCCCCTTATGCTTCTTCTCTCACTCTCTCACTCTGCATCACAAGAGCACAGAAACTGCACCCCACCACAGTCCATCCCTCTTCACAATCAAACCCAAAACTGTCAACACTTCCAAGACAACTTGTCAACAACTCAACGGGACCAGTGCCCATGTGACTACCCCCCACCCCACCCCACCCATCACCCCCATCCCACATCCTACCCTCTCCCCTCCCCTGCTTCCGACGTTCCTCGACCTCATCTACTGGACAACGTGGACAAAGTCTACAGTGCCAGTGACCCCTCTGGGGTCAACAACCTCGTGATTCCCAGGTCGTCGTCGGTCGTTGCCGTTATCATCAAAGGCTGACCTCGCTCTCTCCCTATAGCCTGGTGCAACACACAGCCCAGGGATTCTTCTGCATGCTTCCACGCTCGCCGGGGACCGTTCAGCCCCACTGCCCCCGCTTGCGTCAGCTCTGTCTGCGCTTGTCCGTCTGTCTGTCCGTCCGTCCATCCGGCCTGCTTGTTGGCTATGCGCTGAGGCGTGTGAAAGGATGTGGGAGAGGTGGGGAGGGGTGCGTAAACAAGACATCGATTTTTGTTCCGTGTTTAATGGTTGATTGGCTAGGTCTCTTTCTTTTCTTTAATGTGTTTTTTTTCTTTCTTTCTGCATATGCTGGATTGATTTGGTCTGCTGGTTGGGTGTTATTTCATCAATATAATATAGAGTGTGTGTGTGTGGTGTGTGTGTGTGTCTGTGTCTGTGTCCGTGTCTGTGTGTATGTGTTGTTTGTGTTTGTTCCCTTAGGGTGTTTCTCGTGTGTGCGTTTTGTACCTTTAGGGTGCTTTTTGGTTATGCATTTCTTCTTATTGGGTTGTTTTGTTCTTTGTTTTTTTTTTTTTGGTCTGTGTTTGTTTGTTTATTTAGGGTGCTTTTCTGGTTGAACTGTTCACTTGGGGCGTTTTTTTGCCTCTGTGTGATCACTGATGGTGCTCTCTGTCTGTGTCAGTTCATTTGGGGTGATTTTACTCTGTGTGCTGTTCTTTTAGGGTGCTTTATGTATGTTTGTACATTCAGGGTGAGTTTTCTTTCCTGTTCGTTCAGGGTTTTTCGCTTATGTGTATTTATTCACTTGGGGCATGGTTTCTTTTTTTTTCTGTGTGTACTAATTTCTTCTTCTTCTTCTTCTTCTTCCTAAAATACTGGTTCACTCAAAAACGAGTAGGTCACCAGCGCGCATGTTAAAAAGTAAAATAAAATAACATAAAATAGTGCGACTCAGACTGTTGGCCCCTGGAGCAAATTTGGCAACAAGGGGTCGCACTCGATATTCAAGAAGTTAAAAGCAATGGCCAAATTCAGGCCCAGGTAACAGTAAAATATCTGGGGAAGTTAAAATAGAAAATCGTCAATATGCAGATCTCAAAACTGTCGTATCAATTTGTTTTTTAAATGAGATTGCATTTGTGGCAATCTTGATGGCACCCGGCAGTGAGTTCCACAGCCGTACAGAACTAGGATAAAATGAGTGTAAGTGGCTGTCAATATTTGATGCAGGTATGGTATAACATTGACCGCCACTCCTGGTGCTACTTTTATTCAATACTAGTTGTTCCATTGGAATATCAATTACTTTGGTGCTTTTTGTCAGTGCATTTGTTCACGACAGTGCTTTTTTTGTATCTGTTTTGTTCATTTGGGGTGGTCTCTTTTCTCTCTGTGTTCATTCACTTGGGTTTTTTTTTGTCTGTTATGTTCCATTGTGTTGTTATTTATCTGTATGTTTGTTCGCTTGATGTTTGTGTATTTGTTCAATTGACGTTTGTGTGTTCATTCACTAAGATTTTGTTGTTGTTATAATATTGTTGTTGTTGTTGCTGATGAAGTCTTCTTCTTCTTTTAGGATAAGTGTCTGAGCATGTGTTATGACACAGGCATTACCTTTAATCATGTTGTGATGTCCATTATTCTGTTTTCTGAAACAGAGGTCAGAGAAAAGCACACCTTGTTCACTCAGGGTTTTTCTTCCCATTATGATTTTGCTCCCTTCAGGTGCATTTGGTCTGTATTGGTTCACCAGGCGTGTAGTTTGTCTGTGTGTTTGTCAGGTGCATTTGGTCTGTATTGGATCACCAGGTGTGTAGTCTGTCTGTGTGTTTGTCAGGTGCATTTGGTCTGTATTGGTTCACCAGGTGTGTAGTCTGTGTGTTTGTCAGGTGCATTTGGTCTGTATTGGTTCACCAGGTGTGTAGTTTGTCCGTGTGTTTGTCATGTGCATTTGGTCTGAATTGGTTCACCAGGTGTGTAGTCTGTGTCAGGTACATTTGGTCTGAAATGGTTCACCAGGTATGTAGTCTGTCTGTGTATCAGGTGCATTTGGTCTGAACTTGTTCACCAGGTGTGTAGTCTGTGTGTGTATCAG
>CM031609.1:4787413-4797413 GCA_018398815.1 Conus ventricosus | reverse complement strand
TTATGCATTCAACCTGGCTGAACAACATTGCTGTGATTTTATCCTAGACAGGTACATCCGTTATAAAACCAGGTATAAAAACTGAAAGACGCCAACAATCAAACAAATGGAAAAGAAAGACAGACACAACACAACAACGACAAAAACAAACAAAACAGGACATACCAGCAAAGAAACCAACAGAAAAAAAACCTTCACATAATAATGCAAAACTGGGGCAACGGTACAAAACTCACTGGCACGGGCCTGTACGACATTTACCAGGCAATGAATTCCGGGTGTTTTATTGCTTCAAATGATGAAATAGCTGGGAGGGGAATGAGGAAGGGGGCGGGGAGATGGAAGGGGATGGAGAAAATCGGACAACTGAAAGGTCTGTCAGTTCACTTTAAGCCAAGGCTACATCAAAATGCTGTTATGATCTGCATAGTTATGCGGGGATTGTCTTCAGTTGTGACAAGCTCCTAGCATAACATTATCAGTCTCCCAAATCCCCCGAAGTCGGAGTGTGGCTGCCCATGTGGCGGGGTAATCAAAAACGGTCACACACGTGATGTTCTCATCCCCAGCTGATGCATTTGTGCCATAGTGTTCAAATGCTTCGGCTGTTCGGATGATCCCTGGAGTCTTTTAGCCAGGTACGACAACAACAACAACAACTTTAAGCTGTTCTTCACCCTCCCCACCCCCCATCCCCACCCTCAAACGCCGACTACCCCTTCAATGAACTTACCAGCTCATTTTTCACTGGAACGTCTTTCCCCAATACTGACCATGTGGTGGTTTGTCTCAGAACAATGAGTCTGTCCAGCACTGGATTCTGTGATCAGGGAACCAATCTTGTTTCACCATGTGCTCTTATTGTTGCAGTGGATTCTGTGATCAGGGAACCAATCTTGTTTCACCCATTTGCTCTTATTGTTGCAGTGGATTCTGTGATCAGGAACCAATCTTGTTTAACCCATTTGCTCTTATTGTTGCAGTGGATTCTGTGATCAGGGAACCAATCTTGTTTAACCCATTTGCTCTTATTGTTGCAGTGGATTCTGTGATCAGGGAACCAATCTTGTTTAACCCATTTGCTCTTATTGTTGCAGTGGATTCTGTGATCAGGGAACTAATCTTGTTTAACCCATTTGCTCTTATTCTGTCGCAGTGGATTCTGTGATCAGGGAACTAATCTTGTTTAAACCATTTGCTCTTATTCTGTCGCAGTGGATTCTGTGATCAGGGAACTAATCTTGTTTAAACCATTTGCTCTTATTCTGTCGCAGTGGATTCTGTGATCAGGGAACCAATCTTGTTTAACCCATTTGCTCTTATTGTCGCAGTGGATTCTGTGATCAGGGAACTAATCTTGTTTAAACCATTTGCTCTTATTGTTGCAGTGGATTCTGTGATCAGGGAACCAATCTTGTTTAACCCATTTGCTCTTATTGTCGCAGTGGATTCTGTGATCAGGGAACCAATCTTGTTTAACCATTTGCTCTTATTGTCGCAGTGGCAGCTAAGCACCGTTATTGTTCATGTTCCTTGCTAATACTGTTAGCATTCTTTGAGCCCTGCTGTAAGTGTAAGCGCTCCTTGTTATTACTGCTAGCATTCCTCGCACTACAGGTGAACGTTCACCTCCAGGTAAAACTGAAAGTAAGCTGTGGACGCCTCCTCAGTGCACTACAGGTGAACCTTTCACCTGCAGGTAAAACTGAAAGTAAGCTATGGACGCCTCCTCAGTGCACTACAGGTGAACGTTTCACCTCCAGGTAAAACTGAAAGTAAGCTATGGACGCCTCCTCAGTGCACTACAGGTGAACCTTTCACCTGCAGGTAAAACTGAAAGTAAGCTATGGACGCCTCCTCAGTTCTGGCAGTCCTGGAACTGCCCCAAGGTTTTTGCTGTCAACAGACAGCCGTTCAATTCTTGCTGTTTACGGACAGCTAGGGAAAGCTGCTCAAATTCTAATGTCCATGGACAGCCCCTTAATCTTTTCTATGGACAGCCCCTCTCTGGCAACAGACAGTGCCACCCCTTCACCATCCCTCCATTTTTTCATGTCTGTGGAAGGCCTCTCAGTTGTCACTGTCTACAGACAGACCCTTTTTCCCTGTCTATGAACAGCCTCTCAAGTTTTGCTATCAACAGGCTGCCTCTAATTTTCACTGTATACAGACAACCCCTCAATTCTCCAAGGCAGCCCTTCAACTTTCACTCTCTATGGACAGACCCTCCATTTCTGCTGTCTACAGACACCCCAGACATGCCTACCCCAAAATTTGCTCATCAGGAACAAATGTCTCAGAAATCAGTAACACAGGATTTTTGTCCGGAACAGACAGTTCAAGTGCGTCTGCCTGTTAAGACTGTAATACACATACAATAAATGAACACACAAATTCAATTCAATTCATGTTGCTTATAGTCCAGCCAACTACGAAGAGCCATATCAGGGCTGGATGAAGAACTCAAAGTGAAAAATCCTGATATTTTCAGGCATTTGCCCACTTCCTTGGCTTTGCTCTCATACTCGGCATGTTTTTTCGATTCGATGTGCCGACGGCAGTCGTCCTTTCCACCATGAGCGACGAAAAGTCACACTTGCACACAGAGCAAAATCCGAATGTTTGCCCCTTCTGTCCAGGTCTTAAACAGGGCCACTTCTCGGAATAATCCGTTTGAAAGCCTGCATTCGTCGTGGTTTTTTCACATCCCGTGGTGGAGTTTCAGAACGATCTTCAGACGAACCACACTGATCGCTTTGCTTCCTCTTGCTGGCCATTTTGAAACTTGAATGCCTGCACCTACTAGGCCTAGGCCTAGGCCAGCCAGCGAGCTTGAAGGAAGTGAAGTGAAGTGGGTCAACCAATCAGAAAACTTGGTTTACAAAGCGTTTCCCATTGCGCATGCTCGAACTCACACTTGGTGAAGGCAAGCCAAAATCCCCCCCCCCCACGAAATTTTCCACGGCGATTTTTTTTCTCCGGAGCATACTTTCGATAACCGTACTTTCCGACTAAGGGATATTTTTACTTAGATCCGGATCAAATACGGCTGCTCAGGAACGGTAGGCAACTCTGACACCCCCACCCCCATGAACAGCCCCTCAATTTTCACTGTGTATGAACAGCTGCAATATTTTCACTGTACCGACAGCCCCTCAATTTTCACCGCCGTTCACCGTCTATGGAAAACCCTTTAATTTTCACTGACTATGGACAGCCCTTTAATTTTCACTGTCTATGGAAAGCCCTTTAATTTTCACTGTCTATGGAAAGCCCTTTAATTTTCACTGTCCTTTAATTTTCACCGTCTATGGAAAGCCCTTTAATTTTCACTGTCCATGGAAAGCCCTTTAATTTTCACTGTCTATGGAAAGCCCTTTAATTTTCACTGTCTATGGAAAGCCCTTTAATTTTCACTGTCAATGGACAGACCCTCAATTTTATAGACAGCCCTTTAATTTTCACTGTCTATGGAAAGCCCTTTCATTTTCACTGTCAATGGACAGACCCTCAATTTCCACTGTCTATGGAAAGCCCCTCAATTTTATAGACAGCCCTTCAATTTTCACCGTTTCCAATAGACCCTAAAATGTTCACTATGGACAGCACTTCAATTTTTTGCTGCTACATGTCTACAGATGGCCTCTCAATTTTTGCTGTCAATTTTTGCTGTCCGTAGGCAGTCCCTCAATGTCTCCTGTCCACAGACAACTCCTGAACACGGTCAGCCCCTCAGTTTCCGTGGTCTGTAGACACATCTGAATTTTGCTGTCTACAGACAGCCCCTCAATTTTCACTGTCTAACCAACTAAATTCTCCCAGTGGTGTCAATCCCATGATATTCACTCTGGCCCTCTACAGACAGCTACATCCAGGAACACTCTGTCACAGCAACAGCAACATGAGTCCATCAGGAGCAACTAACAAAACAAAACGAAAAGAAAAAAGTAAACTGTCTTTAAGTCGCTTCTTATTTGTCCGTCGATTTAAAGTCTGGAGCAGTGAGTCCCACACATGCTGAGAGTCACTGAGGAGGGTTTTAAAACCACCAAGGAGAGTAAAGCATTGAGATCAACCACTGACAGAATGAACTGACAACTAAACAACTACAGCCAACACCTGCATCTATTCACCACCTTGTTCTCACGCTGTCTGCTGCTTACAAAACCAAACTTGGGAGAAAACACTGATAATAAAGAAAAAAAACATTTCTTTCTGGAACACACACACACACACGCACGCACGCGCATGCGTGCACGCACGTGCGTGCACACACGCGCGCACACACCACACACACACACACACACACACACACACACAACCACCAGTGTTTGTCCTTCCAACAGGAAGAGATCTTTTCAATATCAAAATGTGCATAAAACCACTGACCAGTCTGTTGTTAAATTTTTTTTTTTTTTTTTAAACGGCAAAAACTTGGGAAAACCATTAGCCCCAGGCCTTCAGCTTGCAACAGCACAACCAATGAAAGTGTGTAGGAAAAATCCTTAATTGCCAGTAAAACTGAAAATATCCTAGATGAAGAATGATTCAACTTCAAAGACTCCATTGTTTTGGCAGATTTCTGGCACTTCGCTCAGGATAAACAGTCTGACAGGTCTGGACAAAAGACAGAGAATGATAAGGCAGACAGACAGACAGAGATAGACAAAAAGAAACAGAGAGAGAGAGTGCTTGTGCGTGTGTGTGTGTGCGTGTGTGTGTGTGTGTCTGTGTGTGTGTGTCTGTGTGTGACAGAGAGTGCTAGTGCCAGACAGACAGAAAGAGACAGAGAAACACAGAGACAAACAGACAGACAGAGATGAGGAACACTACAGAAACAGAATGATGTGGGGGGGGGGGGGGGATGGAAGGAGGAAGGACAGAGAGAGAGGGGGGGGGGGGAAGCAAAAAGACAGGAGAAGAGGAGAGACAGGTGGGGAAAGAAGACCAAAGAACAAAAGAGAAATGAGACAAGATGGGCGAGAGAGACAGAGAGAGAGAGAGAGGATGGGGGGGGAGACAGACAGACAGACTGACCTACCGACCAACAGACAGGTAAAGACAGACAGAGAGTGAGAGAAGGGGATAGAGAAAGGGAGGGAGGGAGAGAGAGAGAGAGCAAGAGTGAGAGAGAGCAAGAGAGAGAGAGAGAAAGAGCAAGAGAGGAGAGAGAGGGAGAGAGGCCCAATTCACTCAGTGTTCATGACCATGATGCAGTCAGCTGGGTTCAAGTGGAGGTCAGATATCGCCAAGTTTCATCTATTTTGGCAACTTCAGCTTACCCCACACACCCTCCTCCCTTCCCTCTACTTCCCCCACCTCCATCCCACACTCCCCTCTCAAAAAAAAAAAAAAAAAAAAAAACCACTTCAATCCCACTTCAATCATTCAGTTTAATTACAACACCCACCTCCCCGCACCCCCACAGCTCACTGATCTTTCCAGCAAAACCAGATAAATAAAAAGTTGCTGATTGGTTTGTTTGGTTCACCCCAGTATTCCTGTGCATCCTCACAGCCCCACCACAACGCCAAGGCACTGCACTTCACCCGATGTTGGCCAGCCCCCCCCCCCCCCCCCCCGCCCCCCCCCCCCCCCCCCCCCCCCCCCCCCCCGCCCCCCCGTCTCCTGGTCACTTGGGTATCCACACTCCTGTCTTCAGAGGAGTTCAGGAGATGGAGGGACATGAGGAGATGCAGTAGTGGTAGGCGCGTTACACTAGGTGTTACCCTGGCCGACAGGCACACCCCCCCCCCCCCCCCCCCCCCCCCCCCCCCCCCCGTCTCCTGGCCACATGGGTATCCACACTCCTGTCTCAGAGGAGTTCAGGAGACGGAGGGACAAAGGAGATGCAGTAGTGGTAGGCGCGTTACACCAGGTGTTTATCCTGGTCAACAGCCCCCCCCCCCCCCTTTTTCCACCCACCCCCAACACTGCAATGCCTAAATGCAGTAGGATGGGGAGGCAAGAGGGGGGAGGGATGGGAGCTGTTTCAGAACTTGTAAAGAGACATGTTCATAATACAGAAAGATTTCATTTCATAACCCTGCCCCTACTCTTCTAATTATCATGCCTTGCTCTTCCCCCCACCATCTCCAAGAGCTTCCTTTCCCTTCGGGTATCTCTGATGCCGGTGCCATCCCTTTAATTTGTTACTGAATGTTTCAGTTTCCTGCACTGCATACATACACAGGAGAGAAATGCCAAATGAACCATTTGAGGAACATACCAAAGGGACAGCACTTCATGAGAGAGAGAGATCCCTTCTTTCCAGTGCCAGCAACATTTTATGCAACTACACTGATGTTCATCTTTGACAGTGAGCAATTCTTGCATCTAAAATGGGAGGGGGGGGGGGGGGGGGGTATGAAAGGAAATGTTTCTGTAATACACACAGCGAGTTAGCCCCTTGTATGAACATGTAAAAACAAGCAACAACTGAACAAAGACCCTCCAGAAAGGAGTTAAAGGTTCCAAGAGATACCCTTTTTTTCTGACAAATATGACAGTTGATTATTGAAATGCAGTGACACCCACAGTGACATAATGTTTCCTTGGCACTGTCATGCATTGTGGACACCCTGCAACGACACTGACCCTTGACAGTGAGCAGCTCTGTGTGGAGGGGGTGGGGAGGAGAGGAAGGGTTTTAAAAGAAATGTTTAATTACACATACTATACCGTGGCTCACTAAGTGCAATAAGCGCAGCAATTTGCTATCCCTGCCTCGTATACAATAAAGTCCGTACGGACAACAAAACCCTTGAAAGGGCCTCGTGCCTTGCGCATGCTCAAACCATCCTCTTTTCTCTCGGCAGCCATCTTCCCGTTGAGCCTCGGTACACGGCAGCTAAGTATATTTTGCTTTCTCACGATCGCTCGATCGTTGTTGCTGTTCTTTGGTGTCCTTGCTTATGTTTCACTTAAGGGAAAACGTACGTGAAGCGATTGGGTGTAAGGCGAGATTACGAAGGTTTCGTCATTCGATTCCTCGTCTCCTGCAGCTCTTAGCCTAGCCTACTCTGGCGGTACGTGCCAGTTTGCCGCGTGCCAATTGCCGACTTTTGAGCACTCTCTCAGCCCTTCGGGCTTAAATGTGTGAGCACGACTTGCCTAACGCCTTCGTTCATTCGTCCTTCGTCCTCTCTCGGGTTTCGCCCTACTCAATCAAGACCATCGATTCTGCTTTGGAGTAGACTGGGACACTGGTTACGCCAGGGGAGCCTTGCAGTATGACCTCCTCCGCGGCGCGCGGGTGTTCGGCAATCTGGCACGCGCAAACTGGCATGTCCCCACTCTGGCCGCGCCAACCCTCCTCTCTCTTCACGTCACTTTCTCTCTCTTGTTCTTCTTCTTCTTTCTCCAAGGGTTCAATTCACTCAGCTGCGTTCTGTTTGTTGTGACAGCGAGCTCTTTCTCGCAACCCTTAATTTGTGACGATGATCGGCTCAGCCGTGGTTCGTCGACTCGTTCCCCTTGCCCCTAACGCAAACAACTCAGCTGCGGTTCTGTCGTTTCCGTTACTGCATCCTGTGTCCAGTTCAGCTGCGGTTCTACTGCGCACTAGTTTCGATTCCCATGGCGGAATCAAAGATGCACGAGCCCCCTATGACGAAGGCTCAGGGGTGGGTAATGAGGCGGACTTCACGTCTACCTCTAACGGCAAACGACTCACTGCGGTTCTGTCGTCCCGTTACTGCATCCTGTGTCCAGTTCAGCTGCGGTTCTACTGCGCACAGTTCGATTCCCATGGCGGAATCAAAGATGCACGAGCCCCCTATGACAGAAAGCTCAGGGGTGGGTAATGAGGCAGACTTCACGTCAACCCCTCCTTTTCGCTCGTGGGCGACCCAAGGAACAACATCCCTCTCAAGGGCTGAATTTCGTTCGGCCCCAGTTGTTTCCCTTCCCCACCTCATGTCCTCTTGCCCTTTTGGGCAGGACACTGGGGTTTCCCAGCCTCTTTTCAGGGCGTCCCTCGGGGACTGGCGCATCAGGTCCCCCATTTACTGGGTTAAGCCGGCAGCCACAGCACGATGATCGGCTCTGCGGTCCCGTCCCCTTGTCCCCCTAACGGCGATCGACTCAGCTGCGGTTCTGTCGTTCCCGTTACTGCATCCTGTGTCCAGTTTCGCTGCGGTTCTACTGCACACAGATCGATTCCCATGGCAGAATCGAAGATGCACAGCCCTCAACGACGGTGGCTCAGAGGTGGGGTAATGAGGCAGACTTCACGTCCTACCTCTCCCTTTCGCTTGGTGGCGTCCCAAGGGAAGCAATTCCCTCCAAGGGCTTGAATCTCGTTCGGCCCCATTGTTTCCCTTCCCCTACCTCATGTTTCGGCCCCCCCTCTTGGGCAGAATACGTGGGTTTCGCCCTCATTTCAGGGCGTCCCCCCCCCCCCCCCATTTACCGGTTGGCCCAGCACCATAGCATCAGCCCCCCCTATCATGGGTCAGGCCACTTGCCTTGGCGCCATGGGCCCAACGGCAGTATCCCCCAGACCATGGGCTTTCCACAGCCCCTGCCCGGGGTTTCCCGTGGCCGGGTTTTATGCCCAGCTCTCCATCAGTGCAGGCTGTGGCTCCGACCTGGTGATTCGGAGTTGAGGACGAGGGCCAGTCGCCTGTTCTTATACCTTCTAGGACTCGGTGGCCTTCCTGGCTCCCTTGTCCCCGAGGCGGTGTGCCCTCACGGGAGGTCAGGGCCCCCTGCCCTTTCGGCAACGAACCCCCCTGGGGTCTCACCACTGGCGGCTAACCCTCCTCTCTTTAAGGAAGTCGTAATGGTAGCCGACTGTATGAGGAGGGCCCAGATATAGTCAGGGGCATTGAGGCTCAGGACATCACGCCTGGCTCCATCCCTGGTTTGCCTGGAGTGCTGGCGTGCAGAGAATTTTTCAAGCCAGAGAGGCTTCCATTTGCCAAGGAGGCCATCTTGGTATAATGACACCATTCTCTCATCCCAAGGGACACGTCATTGGACCCCGGGGATCCGAGCAAGCAACCCAGCAGGGTCGGGCCCCAGGGATGGCCGGCGGGTCCGAAAGCTCCCACGTCTCAGACGGCCCACCCCCAATGACTTGCCCCCGACCTGGGCACATTCATCCCCCAGGGCGGTCCTGTGGGCAGGCTGTTTCCCGGCACCTCAGTGCCTGGAGCGGCTTCCCGCAAGCCCCTTTGGGCTCTGCGGGTGATCAATCGGGGTTTCGTCTTCCTTGGGGTGCAGTAAAGGCTCCTCTCAATCCTTTCCCCCCCTCCTTTCGCTCCCCCTCGGGGTCTAGCGGCCCCCTCAGGCCTTAGACCCGAGGGCCTTTTTGCTGTTAGCCAAGGACCACAGAGGAAGTCCTCTTCCATCCCTCCCGGGCTTTAAGGCCGCATTTTGTGGTTCCCAAGCTCCTGAGAATGGAGACCGGGTTTTAGACCTCCCCCCTTGAACAGGTTCCTTATCGTCCTCCGTTTTCGGATGTAACCACCATGTCAATTTCCCCGATGCCATGCATCCCGGCGCTGGGGGGTATCCATCGACCTGAAATGCGTTCTTCCCTCTCTTGATCCACCCAAGGGGCAGGAATTATCTCCGCTTCGTTGGAGAAGCCGCATCTTTCATTCAGGGGTCCTCCCTTTGGCTAGCCCCGGGCCCCCTGGGGTTTTCATGAAGGTGGGCCCCGGGGAAATTTGCTTGCATGTTCGGGGGAAAGGAATTTGTCTGAAGGGCCCATCCGACGATTGGCTTCTTCTTGCCTCATCCAGCACTCTGGCTCCCACAAGCCCTCCAGTTTAACCTCGGGCGGCAGCTGGATTTGTTTTGCAACGAGGAGAATCCGATCTCATCCCGTCGCAGCAGTTTCAGTTTCTGGGCATGCCCTTCCACACCACCAACTGGGTTTGGTCTCTCCAACCCCCCAACGCCTGGTTCGCCTCCAGCACCTCTTGCCCAATCCCTTTCCTGGGATCAGGCTCCAGCCAAAAGCTGGCCTCTCTTCTGGGTCTGGGAGTCC
>CM031609.1:4779913-4782413 GCA_018398815.1 Conus ventricosus | reverse complement strand
ATGACTTATGCAGGGTGCATAGTATGCATACCATACCAACCGCCAAATTGGCCGAAGGCTGATGATAGGATTTAACATGTCTGCTCGCATTCACACATGGAACTTCAGTTTACAGTCTCATTTGAAGGACTTTTCAGGAAACGGAGTCAAAACCAATGTTAACTCCGAGGGAAAAATTGCCCAGACTTCCCACAGGAGGTTCAAACCAGCGAACCCCAGAGTACAAGTCCAGTGCTTTAATACCTGATCTATTCCAGTCCCGGTACATATTTCACTGTACGCTCACCCAGCAAACCCCGGAGTACAAGTCCGGTGCTTTAGTACCTGATCTATTCCAGTCCCAGTACATATTTCACTGTATGCTCACCCAGCAAACCCCAGAGTACAAGTCCGGTGCTTTAGTACCTGATCTATTCCAGTCCCGGTACATATTTCACTGTACGCTCACCCAGCTGACCATGCAGAGCCTGTTCAGGGTTGTCTCACACACAGAAAAACTAGCCAGACACTTACTGAAGATGGTCAATCAGTGTTTGCTCACACAGCTGACCGACACACCCACCAAAAAACACAGGTGAAAACAGAACCTCCGTAGCAGAGGTGAAAACTTCTTTAAACTTAAACACACACCACACACACACACACACACACACACACACAAATGTCTACACACTCTACATAAGCTAATGCCATGAAAGCTAAACCATTGACATTCACGTCTACACACTCTACATCAGTTAATGCCATGAAGGTTAAACCATTAACATCCACATCTACACACTCAACATCAGTTAATCCATGACTACACACTCAACATCAGTTAATCCATGACTACACACTCAACATCAGTTAATCCATGACTACACACTCAACATCAGTTAATCCATGACTACACACTCAACATCAGCTAACAGTTAAACACCATGAAGATAAGATAAGATAAGATAATGTTGCTTATAGCCCAGCCGACCGCAAAGGGCCATATCAGGGCTGTCACCACGTTAAAATCAACTCACCAGTCTTTAAAAAAAAAAAAAAAAAAAAAAAAAAAAAAACCCAACTTTCACACATCTTGTTAAATGACATCGTCTACAAACGCACCAGAAACTTTGTTAAAAATCTTTCAGCCGTAAAATCTTAAATCAGATAAAAAATGTTAATCTCTCTCAAAAACTCAAGGATCACGTCAGGCGGGACATCCCTGAACAGGATCTTCATGGACTCCGCCGTAAAATGTTTGTGTCTCACATCGTGCAAGTCCCAACACTCTAAAAGTACATGTTTCATTGTGAGTGGCGCATGACATGGAATGCACCACGGAGCTTCTTCACTCCTTAAAAGGTAAGCATGGGTAAAATACGAATGGCCGGTGTGCAGCCGGCACAGAACCGTTTCCTCTTTACGACCTCCCGATGTGGATGGGAGGAAGTCCTTAAGGTTTGGACGGATCTGAAAGAGTTTGTTACTCGTCTGTGTGTTTCCAATCCTCCTGCCAGAGGTCTCTCACATAATCGTTAATTTTGGTTTCACATCTGAGCAGGGGATATAAGTGTTGGACAGTTTCTCTCTTGTGGCGTTCTTGGCTAAATGATCAACCATTTCGTTCCCGCCGATGCCAACATGGCCAGGAACCCAAGCAAGAGTGATGTTGTAACCGTCCGCCTTCAACTTGCTAAAAAGTTCAAAAAAAAGTAAAAGTTCTGGATGCTGAAGGTTGCGGCCAGCTATGGCCTCCAAAGCTGACAGCGAATCCGACAGAACCAGAAAGTCCCTCCTCGAAGAATGGGAGATTATCTTCAAAGCCAGTACTAGAGCAGTAAGTTCAGCAGAATAGACAGAAGCATCTGAATGAATATGTTCCAACAATATCTGAGAAGGAGCCCCAGGGCAGTAGGCTGCACAGGCCACTCCATCCTCAGACTTGGAACCGTCAGTGAAAACTTTTTGATAGGATGGGAATTTGGAACAGAGCTCAGCATACAAAGCCTTGTACGCCAGAGAGCTCGTAGACTCTTTGCGAAAAGCTGCAAGATCGAAACGAATCTCTGGTGTGAAAAAGGTCCACGGAGGTTGATCCGAAACTTGGAAAAATCGGAAACTACTCCCAGTTCTATACCTGCATTCCGCACGTGAGGCTGCATACGAAGCCCAAACGGCGGAATACATTTCGGGTTATTTTCAAACTTACTTTGGAACGGAGGGTCAAAAACACAGTCATAGGCAGGATTCTGCGGTTCTGAGAACAGTCGGATGTAATAATTCAAAGACAGTTTCAGCCTGCGGTTGGACAACGAAGAGGCTAAACCATTAACATCCACATCTACACACTCAACATCAGCTAACACCACGAAAGCTAAACCATTGACATCCATGTCTACACACTCAACATCAGTTAATCCATGACTACACATTCAACATCAGCTAACATCATGAAGTCTAAACCACTGATATCCACGTCTACACACTCTACATCAGTTAATCCATGACTACACACTCAACA
>CM031609.1:4754913-4772413 GCA_018398815.1 Conus ventricosus | reverse complement strand
TACCATTTGTTGACCAGCCTTGTGATAGTGGACTTGCTTTCTGTTTACGTTGGCTAAAACTGCCAGTCAAGGAGAAAGTAATAATAACCATCATATTCAAAAAAAACAAAACAAAAAACAAAAACAAAAACCACACTGACCTCACTATGGCATTGTGCACAAATTTGCATTGTGCACATGATATGCATTTTTGTTGAACATCAACTGCGTCCGCTGACAATAGCTATGATTGAAGGGACCAGTCGTTTTGTATCTGTATGTATACATGAACTTGTACAACGTATAGCAGCAGTAGTGCTAGATGCAGGGACAGATACGTGCTGGCTTACGCTTCACCACTCTCCTGTTTTTCATGTGGATTGCCGCCCACCATCCCTCGTGGGTAGAGTGCCGTAGTTTTTCTTAATCTTTTTTTCCCCCTGTACACATCATATGTCATTCCCTACACTCTAATGGTGCAAATATTATTGCTATATTATAACTGGAGACAAAATGGATTTCTGGCTATTTTTGTAAGATCCCAGTGTTTCTGGGAAATTTTTGAATCCTATCTTTCAACTTCTGATACATTCCGTGTTTTTTTTTTGTCATTGTGCCTATCATGATACATGTGCTCTGTCTCTGAGGTCTGTTAGAGCCGGGGGTGAGTGTTGCATAGCCATTCAGCTTCTTTCAGGTCATTCAGCCTCTTTCAGGTCATGGAAGTCGCTGGTTTTTTGTACGTTTTTGTAGATCATGGAAGAGATGATTGTTGGATAGGTTTTGGATGGAGACAGGAGAGGGACAATTCAGGAAGATCCTTCTCAATCTCTCAGCTTCTCGTTTTTCAGTTTTTACTGACCTTAGTTTGGTTAGGATGGGAGAGGCAGGAGGAGGGGAATGGGGGATAGGGGAGGGTGGGAATCATTTCTTCTTTTGACATGTATTCTCTCTGCATTTACATTTGTTTGTTTTTTCTTTGTCACTTAGATTATGCTAAAACTGCCAGTCAAGGAGAAAGTAATAATAACCATCATATTCAAAAAAACAAAACAAAAAACAAAAACAAAAAACCACACTGACCTCACTATGGCATTGTGCACAAATTTTGACATATCAGTCTTGGGGTCAAGAAAATGTCCACACCCGCCTATCTAGCCAGCATAAACAGGCCAAAGCAGCTGTCAATAATTCTAATACTTAGATGGTGCCAACCATTTCAAATGCAGGTTTAAGTGTAGATCGCCTGACAGATAGGGGCTGGAGTCAGAAGGGTACACAATGGGAGATTCCAGACAAAGCCAAGTTAGGATGCTAGTACCACATTATTCTAACGCCATACCAAGTCTAAATGGATTAGGTTTTCTGGATTGCTTAAAGTTCAATATCATACCAAATAACCAATACTGTGCCAAATAACTCTACTGCTGCACGAAATTGCATACACTGTTCCAAATCTATCAGAGGCTGGAATCTTTTCTCAACTAAGATAAGATAATAAGATAATGTTGCTTATAGCCCAGCCGACCGCAAAGGGCCACATCAGGGCTGTCACCACGTTAAAATCAACTCACCAGTCATTAAAAAAAATTTTTTTAAAACCAACTTTCACACATCTCGTTAAATGACATCGTCTACAAACGCACCAGAAACTTTGTTAAAAATCTTTCTGCCGTAAAATCTTAAATCAGATGAAAAATGTTAATCTCTCTCAAAAACTCAAGGATCACGTCAGGCGGGACATCCCTGAACAGGATCTTCATGGACTCCGCTGTAAAATGCTTGTGTCTCACATCGTGCAAGTCCCAACACTCTAAAAGAACATGTTTCATTGTGAGTGGCGCATGACATGGAATGCACCACGGAGCTTCTTCACTCTTTAAAAGGTAAGAATGGGTAAAATACGAATGGCCGGTGTGCAGCCGGCACAGAACCGTTTCCTCTTTACGACCACCCGACGTAGATGGGAGGAAGTCCTTAAGGTTTGGACGGATCTGAAAGAGTTTGTTATTCGTCTGTGTGTTCCAATCCTCCTGCCAGAGGTCTCTCACATAATCGTTAATTTTGGGTTTCACATCTGAGCTGGGGATATAAGTGTTGGACAGTTTCCTCTTGAGGCGTTCTTGGCTAAACAATCAACCATTTCGTTCCCGCCGATGCCAACATGACCAGGAACCCAAGCAAGAGTAATGTTGTAACCGTCCACCTTCAACTTGCTAAAAAGTTCAAAAAAAAGTAAAAGTTCTGGATGCTGAAGGTTGCGGCCAGCTATGGCCTCCAAAGCTGACAGCGAATCCGACAGAACCAGAAAGTCCCTCTTCGAAGAATGTGAGATTATCTTCAAAGCCAGTACCAGAGCAGTAAGTTCAGCAGAATAGACAGAAGCATCTGAATGTATATGTTCCAACAGTATCTGAGAAGGAGCCCCAGGGCAGTAGGCTGCACAGGCCACTCCATCCTCAGACTTGGAACCGTCAGTGAAAACTTTTTGATAGGATGGGAATTTGGAACAGAGCTCAGCATACAGAGCCTTGTACGCCAGAGAGCTGGCAGACTCTGCGAAAAGCTGCAAGATCGAAACGAATCTCTGGTGTGAAAAAGGTCCACGGAGGTTGATCCGGAAACTTGGAAAAATCAGAAACTACTCCCAGGTCTAGATCTCCATTCCGCACGTGAGGCTGCATACGAAGACCAAACGGCGGAATACATTTAGGGTTGTTTTCAAACTTACTTTGGAACGGAGGGTCAAAGACACAGTCATAGGCAGGGTTTTCTGGTTCTGAGAACAGTCGGATATAATAATTCAAAGACAGTTTCAGCCTGCGGTTGGACAGTGAAGGTTCACCTGCCTCTGCATACAGGCTGTACACAGGGGTGGTGCGGAACGCTCCAAGACAGAGACGAAGCCCTTGATGGTGGATAGGGTCCAAGAGTTTGAGGTAAGACGATCTTGCGGAGCCGTACACAGCACAACCGTAGTCCAGTTTGGAATGGACCAGGGCTCTGTAGAGGTGCAACAAAGTTTTCTTATCAGCGCCCCAGTCGGTGTGCGCTACGACCCGCAGAATATTCAGTGCTTTCTGGCAAGCAGTTTTGAGGTTTTTAATATGGCTGAGAAAGTTAAGTTTCTGGTCAAAAATAACTCCAGAAATTTGGCCTCTTTAACAGCTGGAATGGGAGATTTCCCGACTTGAATTTCAGGATCTGGAAAAAACTGACGGAAATTATGGAAGTGAATACACTGTGTCTTTGAAGCAGAAAAGGTGAAACCGTTTTCATCTGCCCACTGATGGATTTTATCACGCAAAGCTGGAGCCTGCGCTGAACACTCGGGTACAGGCTTCCAGTTGCGTAGACAGCGAAATCATCCACAAACAATGAGCAGTCTGAACCCTGCTGGACTGATTTCACAATGTTGTTGATCTTAATACTAAAGAGGGCAGAGACAGTATGCTCCCCTGTGGAACACCCAACTCCTGCTCGTGGACATCAGAGAGAGTGGTGCCAACCCGGACCTGAAACTGTCGTTCTGCAAAAAAATTTTGAATAAAAAGCGGAAGATGACCTCGAAAACCCAGATCGTGGAGATCATGAAGTATCCCCGACTTCCAGGTAGTATCGTAGGCCTTCTCCAAGTCAAAGAAAATTGCCACTGCATGCTGTCTGTTCAAAAAAGCGTTCCGAAGTGTAGATTCCAGACGAATCAAATGGTCAACAGTAGTCCGATGTTTGCGGAAACCACACTGTTCTTTCGCCAAAAGGCCATCGGTTTCGAGTTTCCACATGAGCCTAGCATTGACCATTTTCTCCATCAATTTACAGACACAGCTGGTCAAAGCTATGGGACGGTAGTTTGATGGGTTAGAAAGATCTTTTCCAGGTTTGGGATGGGAATAATGGGGCTTTTCGCCAAGAGGGTGGAAAGCAACCTGCAGTCCACACTTGGTTGTATACCTGTAGCAGTATGTTCAGACCTATTTGCGGAAGATGTTTCAACAGTTGATAATGGATTTCATCTATACCTGGAGAGGAATCGCTGCAAGAGAGTTAGGCAGATTTCAGTTCATTTAACGTGAAAGGAAGATTGTAGTCTTCCATGTTGTCTGACGAAAAGTTGCAGGGTGATTTTTCTTTAAGGGCTTTGTTTTTGACAAAAGTGGCTGATTTGTTAGAAGAGGAGGAATTCTTTTCAATGGTTGAAGCAAGCAGATTAGCAACTGCTTTCTTCTCTGTTATTAAAGAATCCGAAAACTTGAGATGGTTCACAGTGGGACAGGTGTTCTTCCCTTTGATTTTCTTAATGATGTTCCACACTTTTTTCTTGGAAGTTTTCGATGTCAGCCTGGAGCAGAAGCTTCTCCAGGACCGACGTTTACTGATTTTAAAAGTGTGTCTTGATTTAGCACGGAGTTTCTGATGGGCTCGAGCGTTGGGACCCGAAGGTCGTTGGTACACCTGACGCTGAGCCCGTTTTCGAACTTTGGAAATTTGTTGGCAGTCTGAATCAAACCAGGGTGTTTTTGGCATTTGAAGTTTATCGGAAGACACTGGAATACAAGCTTTAGCACACTTGATCATAGTGTTAGTCAGTGATTCTGCTGGGTCCGGACTCTGAAGAAAATCAGTGTCCTGGAATTCCGTAGAAATAGTGGCTGCAAATAGATCCCAGTTTGCTTTCTTATAATTTAGATGTTGAGAGACAGAGACCTGTTCAGTTATTACAGGTTGTAGAAGGACAGGGAAATGGTCACTTCCGTGCAGATCGTCATGGACAGACCACTCATAGTCCAGGACCAGCGAGGGGTCACAAACCGACAAATCTAAACACGAAAGTGAACCTGTGGAAGAGTGGAGGTAAGTTGCAGATCCGTCGTTCAGACAACACAAATCCAAATCCGAAAGGACATCCTCAATTAGCAGACCTCTGGATGACGTGCTGACACTACCCCAAAGAGGATTGTGACCGTTAAAGTCACCCAACAGCAAAAAAGGTCGAGGACGTTCACCTATCAGACTGACAAGGTCCTGACGACAAACCGGGACAGAAGGTGGAAGATAAAGGGAACAGATTGTCACAGTCTTGTGGAGAGTGACTCTCGCAGCTACAGCCTGAAGGGAGGTAGACAGATCAACAGGACTATACAGCAAAGTTTTGTGTAGGAGAAGGGCAACACCGCCCGACAGTCCCAACGTGGATGGTTGTGCAGGTTTTGAAAGAAAATTAAAGCCAGAAAGAGTGAAGGTCTTCTGGCTTTGAATTTGAGTTTCCTGAACAGCCACGACGGAAGGTTTTATAGATTGACACAGAAGCTGCAGCTCCTCAAAGTTGGAATTTAGTCCACGGATATTCCAATGGAATATTGTATTATCCATGGTGCAGAGGGCAAAAAGGAGAGAGATCAGGTCATCTCCTCCTCAACGTCTGCGTCCAATGGAGAGAATTTATTATTTAGTTTCACTGGACTGTGTTGGTCTACTGACCTGCTGGCAGACTTGCCAACAGGTGAAGAGGGTCTGGATTTGGGAGACGGTGGAGGTTTCTTCTTCATCTCCACCATCTCCACACTGGGTGGAACTCCCTTGCCCGCACGGGCACTGGACAGAGGGGTTCGAGGCGGGAGTGCTGGTTTTTTAATCTGCCCAGCAGCAGATGTTGCAGACTGCTGGGCAGTCTGAGGGGGTGGCGGATTTTTTGCCTCCACCAGGGGCAGTCACTTTGGGTTGGAAGGTGGTGGACCTGCTTCCACCAGATCTGACAATTCGTCCTTGCAATGTTTTCGAAAAAGTGAAGTCATCAGTCTGGCAGCAGACTGACCGAGTAGGAACTGTGGGAACTTTCTTTACGGCCGAAGCATAGGAAGAGGCTGTCGGCGTCTGATTGCCCACAACCTGTTTCCGGGCTTCAAAAAACGAGATCTTCTTTTCTGTTTTTATTCTTTGTATTGCGGATTCCTGAATCTAAAGAGGACAGTTTCGTGAAGAGGAGGGATGATCGCCACCGCAGTTAGCACAATGTGCCGGATCTTTACACGGCCCATCATGGGTCGCCTTGCAACAAACACCGCACACCTCCTGCCCAGAACAGCGGTCTCTGACATGGCCAAACCTCTGGCATCTGAAGCACCTCAACGGGGACGGCACATACAGCTGAACACGAACATTCAGGTAACCAACTTTGATGACCGGAGGCAGCACAGGGTTGCAGAATGTCAGAAAGAGGGTGTTGGTGGCCACTCTTTCTGAACCTTTCTTTACCGTCACCCTGCGCACCTCCGTCACACCCTGGGATGCCAGCTCCGTTTTGATCTCTGCCTCTGAGACACCTGATAAATCGCGGCAGCGAATCACTCCCTTCAACGAATTCAACTGTTTGTGGGAGGTCACCTTGATCTCCCTGTCCACAAGTTTAGTTGCCCTCAGCAGCTGTTCAGATTGTTTTTGTGATCTACATTGAATAAGAAACGAGCCATTCCTCAACCTCTTGATGGACCGAGGGTCACCTGCTATACCTTGAAAGCCCTTTTGGATAGCAAAAGGGCTCAGAGCTGAAAGGGGTCTTTCCTGCTCCGTCCCTTCCATCACGAGCCAGGAAGCCCAGAAACCTGTCCTCTGTCGTACTTCTGTATCGGAATCGCTGTCAGAATCGAAATCCCCTGAAATAGGGGATGCTGCCTTCCTCTTCTTCTTGGGGGGGATGTTTTTGAAAAAGCCATTATATTGTTATGATGTTTCATCTCTCCCTTACCCACCCACCTTGGAGTCCAACTAAGGGGCCAGGGCCAAGAAACCAATGTCTTGACCCCTTCCAGGCTTCGGGAGAGATATACGACAAACAGAAACCACCAACCCTGATCATGCTCAACTCCCAGGGACAGAGAGCTGAGCACTGCAGGGGTTCACATGGCCAGCAGGGGAACTGCCTGTCTTGACCCAGCCCCAAGAAGGGGAGCCGATTAGTACACCCGGGCCAAAGTGTACTCCTGTCTAGATGAGGTCCGAGCCAAAGTGATGTGTTGAGAGCGCTGGCCCTCTCAATCACCAGGATCTCATTCCCCTCCGACACAGGTCGCACCGCACGGCAAACGCGGCGGATCTTAAGGAGACCACAGAGAGAAAAGGAGTGTGGAAAAGAAGACTTGAAGGGGAGACGAAGATAGAAAAGGGCCAAATAAGGAAGGCAGAAAACAAGAAAAGGAGAAAGGCGGGTTACTCTTAGTCAGGATCCTCACCCTTAGCCTATCTGACATGGGAAGCCCTACCAGGGGCATCAACTCCTTACCACGTTACGCTTAGGCCAGACAGCATCTTGGCTTTTCGGACCTAGAAGCAGTTTGAAAAAACCAGCCTATCTCCAAGTATTGATGCCCCCGCCAGCAAAGCCTAAGGGATCACTGGACCGCGCAAGCCCTCCGACCACGACAAGGTCGCAACCCCCGGAGGGCTTTTCTCAACTGTTTTTGAAGTCTGATATCAATAAAATACCGTATAGGTAAAAAAATATACCAGGTACTGACTCTACCAAATCCACTCTAGTTAAGAACTCTACTCAGTTCTTTTGAAGCCCTATATCCTTCCATGTCAAGTCATTCTAAAACATATAAAGAAAATCTACTGTACCAATGCCACCGGAGATCAAGACATTTTCTATATTTCAAGTCTTATATCATACCAAATCACTAATACTGTTACAAGCACTAAAAAAATTCTATCAGAAACACACTATACCAAAGTGGTTAAGAGATCAGAAGGCTTTCTTGCCCTCTTTAAAGGCTGAATATGCTGCCATGTCACACAATACCACTTGGGGATAAGAACTTTTTGGTTACCCGCACCTAATGCGGGATTTGACCAACCCCACACAAATATAAAGGATTTGTTTTTTGTTTTCATTTTTTCTGAATGGACGCACCAAGTAGGGGTTTTTTTCCCAGCAAAATAAAGCCCCCAAAAAGTACTTCTATTATTCATAGGCTGTAACACAGTACATGGATCTGAACTCCTTTGGGAACATGTACATGAACTGCTGCTGACACCAATCATTACCTCCGAAAAAAGTCTGACCTTGACGGAGGTCTACAGTTTCCCAAGTTTTTAAATATACCGGGACCTATGTTTCCAACTATTTGTACACATCCGTCTGCTTCAATAAGCATCAAAATAAATCTGCCACAATCAAAAATCTGTAAAAACAAAAAAGCAGAGTTTTCAGTGAGTTCTTGCAAACTTTTCCACAGTGCCGTTTTAATAAAATTCTGACCAAACAAATTAACCAAAATTGCTCCCCTTGTCGAAAGCATTTTTCTCCTCCTCCATTAATTGCTTTTAAATAACCTGTCTGCTACCAACAAGGACTGTATACTGAAAATGTTTGCGCCGGTGTAGAAGCTGATAATGGATTTCAGAACTTTTAATTTAAATGGCTCAATTGAGTACACTCAACAACAAAAAATCTTTTGCGGGTAGAGTACAATTAAACCTGGACAGGTAATCTAAACTAATGACATCCTGCCACGCCCATATCAACAGCGGTGCTACCTGTGTAGTGAAAGCTGAGGACTGCGAGGAGAACAAACAGAAATGCTCTGTCACTACCCCCTTTTTTTTTTTAAACCATTGATTTCAAGCTCAAGGTTACAGTGAATGGAGCCCTGTATTATCATCATTTCTATTCTTCTCGTTCTTCCCCCCATCAGCCATGCCTCACTCCTCTTTTTTTAACCAAAGCGATTTCTCAACAAACAAAATGCACACTAGCATCAGCAGAACTGAAAAGGACACACAGACTGTCGTCACTGAAAAATCTTGACGATAAACAATGACAAGCACAACTAAAAACACCTGCTTCTAGAGTCTACATTTGTGGGCAGCAAAGATCGAGACCTGTGATTCGCAACCCATGCCACACCCAATAGCACGTCACATGCGGTTCGGCTAGAACCTTTTCAACAGGTTTTAAAAGTATCAAAATCACAACTCAAACATTAACAACCATCGCACACCTTTCATCACTAGTGTACAGCAAGTAGATCCCTTCGATCATCAACATAGCAACAAAGTTTCTAATGGTAAAAAAGGAGAGAGAAAAAAGACAAGAGCAGGGGACAAGAGCAAGCTCTAGATCACGGGACTAAAACGCAAAATAACAGACCTGCTGCTTCTGTTACATTTAAAAACAAGTTTTCAATCACAGTAGGTAAAAAGGCAGGGAGAGGGGAAAGCATTACAAAGATTTCTAGCACAAAAAAAATTTTTTTTTTTTTTAAAAAGCGAAAACGGGACAACTAATACCCCCCGCTTTCACAGACTCTCCATCCTGAAGCACCATCCAAAACCTGTCAGGTTTCCATACCTGTTGCCCAGTCTCTTTTTTTTTTTTTTTCCCCCACCCTCTTTGTCTTCAATGTCCTCTGAGAGAGAAGAAGATCTGGGGGATAAACCCAATGAATCCATCACAAACACAGAGGAAATCACCTCCATGGTTACTGTTCAAACAGCAAAGGACGACCTAGGTTTTAAAGACCCCCCCTGCACCTGATTTTCTGGTGTCAAAAACCTTGTGCTGAAATAGAAAATGTCTGAAACATCGGGGCAGAAAGCTTCCTGAGCAAGAAAAAAAAGAGTGTCCCAAATAGAGAAAAAATACATTCCTTGCAACAATTTGTGTCCCAATAGAGAAAGAATACATTCCTTGCAAAATGATTAGTGTCCCAGATAGAGAAGAGAATACATTCCTTGCAACATGATTAGTGTCCGGATAAAGAGAATACATTCCTAGCAACACAAACTAACAGTGTCCCTGATAGAGAAGAGAATAAAATTCCTTGCAACACAACCTAACAGTTCCCAGAAAAGAGAAGATAATACATTCCTTGCAACACAAACTAACAGTGTCCCAGATAAGAAAGAGAATACATTCCTTGCAACACAAACTAACAGTGTCCCAGATAGAGAAGAGAAAACATTCCTTGCAACACAAACTAACAGTGTCCCAATAGAGAAGAAAATACATTCCTTCCAACACAAAATAACAGTGTCCATGAAGAGAAGAGAATACCATTCCTTTCCAACATAAACTAACAGTGTCCCAGATAGAAGAAAGAGAATACATTCCTTGCAACACAACCTAAAAATGTCCCAGATAGAGAAGAGAAACATTCCTTGCCACACAAACTAACAGTGTCCCTGATAGAGAAGAGAATACATTCCTTGCAACACAAAACCCAACAGTGTCCCAGATAGAGAAGAGAATCATTCCTGCCACACAAACTAACACTGTAACAGTGTCCCTGAAAGAGAAGAAAAACATTCCTAGCAACACAAACTAACAGGTCCCTGATAGAAAGAGAATACTTCCTTGCAACACAAACTAACAGTGTCCCTGATAGAGAAGAGAATACATTCCTTGCAACACAAACTAACAGTGCCCAATAGAAAGAAATACATTCCTTGCAACTGATTAGTGTCCCGGATAGAGAAGAGAATACATTCCTAGCAACACAAACTAACATGTCCCAGATAAAGAAAAAGAATAAAATTCCTTGCAACATATTAGTGTCCCGGATAGAGAAGAGAATACATTCCCTTGCAACACAAAAATAACATGTCCCAGATAGAGAAGAGAATACATTCCTTGCACAAAATTAGTGTCCCTGATAGAGAAGAAATACATTCCTACAACACAAACTAACAGTGTCCCTTTATATAGAGAAGAGAAATACATTCCTTGCAACACAAACTAACATGTCCCAGATAGAGAAGAGAATACATTCCTTGCAACACAACTAACAGTGTCCCAGATAGAGAAGAGAATACATTCCTTGCAACACAAACTAACATGTCCCGAATAGAGAAGAGATACATTCCTTGCAACACAAACTAAGACGGCCCAACCATTTCGCTGAAGATAATAATAGGACAACTGAGAGAATCACAACATTAACGTGCAAAACAAACAAAAAAATTCCCTTTTCTTTTTGACACATCACATAACAATTTACTGAACTGTTTTCTTGTATCAGAACAAAAGTGATTTATCATATACTCCATCTTTAAATCACAGAAAGCCTCAGGAAAATAGCTAATTTTAGTCTAGATCTGGGAAACCACACGTTGTCATTCGCATAAATTTCCAGCAGTTTACAACTGGTCTGCTTGATACAAATGAAAATATACTCAGTTTACCTTTTGTTATATACCGCATGTATACAATTCCGTAGCACCAACCACTACATTGTGGCCTCTGATCCCACCTGTCGAACCACATGAAATCCCTAAAGCCACATGAAATCCTCCTAATCCACTGAAATCTCTATCACATGGAAGGCTTTCAAACATTTCTGAATTACTGATAACACAAAAAGCTGTCCATCAACGAACCATGTTGCTACTGTACGAATCATCCCCACACCTGAGCTGCTCTCAGCTCGCATCACTCCTACCACCTTTAAGTGTGTTTTCACAGTGAGGTGACTGTGGGAGAAACTGACACTCGCATCACTCCACCTTTAAGTGGTGTTTCACAGTGAGGTGACGTGGCATAAACTGACACAAACTAGAAAAAAATTACTGTTCCGCCCAACGTAAAGAACAACCAAATTACAAGACAAAACACGACACGTTTCGACCTCATGGTCTTTTTCGGCAAGATAAACGATATTAAATAATGAAAATGAAGAACAAACAATGTAAATGAAGAACAAACAATGTAAATGAAGAACAAACAATGTAAATGAAAACAACAATGTAAATGAAGAAACAAACAATGGTAAATGCAGAACAAACAATGAAAATGAAGAACAAACAATGTAAATGAAGAACAAAACAATGTACATGAAGAACAAACATAGTAATGAAAACAAACAATGTAAATGAAAACAAACAATGATGTATCGCTTCAGATTGGGTGCAAAAATGGAGTGGAAAGATTGTGCACAAAATGGATGATCAGAATTAGAAACAAAGATTGTTCCTCCTTCATTTTTTTCATTGTCTTGTGGAAAGATTGTGCCACAAATGAAGATCTGAAGAGCATCATGATAGTTCCTACCTCATTTGTCATAGTCTTGTGGAAAGAATTGATGCACAAAATGGATGAGCTGAAGATGCACATGATTGTGTCCACCTTCATTTTTCATTGTCTTGTGGAAAGATTGTGTAACACAAAATGGATGATATCATGCAGCTCGGGAGCACATAGGATTGTTTCCTCCTTCATATTTCATTGTCTTGTGGAAAGAATGTGCACAAAATGATGATTTAAGAGGCACATATTTGTTTGGGGGGGGTTCCGACCTTCAATTTTCATTGTCTTTGTGGAAAGATTGTGCACAAAATGGATGATCTGAAGAGGCACATGAGTGTTCCTCTCCTTCATTTTTCATTGTCTTGTGAAGATTGTGCACAAAATGGATGAACTGAAGAGGCACAGATGTTCCTCTTCCTTCATTTTTCATTGTTTTTGTGGAAAGAGATGCACGAAATGAATATCTGAAGAGACAGACATGAGTGTCCTCCTTCATTTTTCATGTCCTTGAGGGAAAGATTGTGCACAAAAATGATACTGAAGAGGCACATATTGTTCCTCCTTCATTTTTCATTGTCTTGTGGAAAGGATTGTGCACAAATGGGATGATCTGAAGAGGCACATGATTGGTTCCTCCTTCATAGTTTTTGTCTCACTATTATGTCCTTGAGGAAAGATTGTGCACAAAATGGATGGATCTAAGAGGCACATGATTGTTTCCTCCTTCAGTTTTTCATTGTCATGGTGGAAAAATTGGTCACAAAATGGATGATCTGAAGAGGCACATGATTGTTCCTCCTTCATTTTTCATTAGTCTTGTGGAAAGATTGTGCACAAAAATGGATGCTCTGAAGAGCACATGAGTTTTCCTCCTTCATTTTTCATTGTCTGTGGAAAGATTGTGCACAAAAATGGATGATCGAGAGCACCTGATGGTTCCTCCTTCATTTTTCATTGTCTTGTGGTAAGATTGTGCACAAAATTGGGATGAAACCTGAAGAGGCCAATGATTGTTCCCTCAAGGGGCATTTTCCATTGTCTTGTGGAAAGATTGTGCACAAAATGGATGATCTGAAGGCACATGATTGTTCCTCCTTACATTTGTCTTGTCTTGTGGAAAGATTGTGCACAAAGGGATATCTGAAGAGGCAACATAATGTTCCCTTCCCCTTCATTTTTCTTCATTGTCTTGTGGAAAGATTGTGCACAAAATGGATGAACTAAGAGGCACATGATTGTTCCTCTCCTTCATTTTTCATTGTCCATGTGGAAAGATTGTGCACAAAAATTGGATATCTAAAGGCACATATTGTTCCTCCTCCATTTTTCATTGTCCTTGTGAAAGATTGTGCACAAAATGGATGATCCTGAAAAGGCACATGATTGTTCCTCTCCTTGCATTTTCAACCGTCTGTGAAAGATTTGCACAAAATGGATGAACATGAAGAGGCACATGAATTGTTAATTCTCCTTATTTGTCATTGTCTACTTTCTGGAAAGATGGTGCACAAAATGGATTGATCTGAAGAGGCACACTGGATTGTTCCTCCTTCATTTTTCATTGTCTTGTTGAAGATTGTGCACAAAATGGATGATCTGTAGAGGCACATGATTGTTTCCTCCTTCATTTCTCATGTCTTGTGGAAAAGATTGTGCACAAAATTGGATGATCTGTAAGAGGCACATGATTGTGGAAAGATTCACAAAATGATGATCCTGAAGAGCACACGATGTTCCTCCTTCATTTGTCATTGGTCTTTGGAAAGATTGTGCACAAAATGATGATCTGAAGAGGCACAATGATTGTTCCCTCCTCCATTTTTCATTGCTTTGGAAAGAGTTGTTGCACAAAAAATGGATGATCTGAAGAGGCACATGAATGTGTCCTCCTTCATTTGTTACATTGTCTTGTGATGTGGAAAGTGTGCACAAAATGGATGATCTGAAAAGAGGCGCATGAGTGACCTCCTTTCATTTGACATTGTCTTGTGGAAAGATTGTGCACAAAGGAAGATCATAAGAGGCGCATGATTGTTCCTCCTTCATTTGTCAGTGTCTTGTGAAAGATTGTGCACAAAATGGATGATCTGAAGAGGCGCATGATTGTTTTCCTCCTTCATTTGTCATTGTCTTGTGGAAAGATTGTGCACAAAATGGATGAATCAGAAGAGGCGCATGATTGTTTCCCTCTTTCATTTGTCATTGTCTTGTGAAAGATTGGTGCACAAAATGGATGATCTGAAGAGGCACATGATTAGTTCCTCATTCAATTGTCATTGTCTTGTGGGAAAGATTGTGCAACAAAATGATGATCTGAAGAGGCACCTGCTTGTTCCTCGGGGGGCCTTCCATTTGTCATTGTCTTAGATGAAAGATGTGCACAAAATTGATGATCTGAAGAGGCACTGATTGTTCCTCCTTCATTTGTCAATTGTCTTGAGCAAAGATTGTGGCACAAAATGTATGATCTGAAGAGGCACATGAATGTTCCTCCATCATTTGTCATTGTCTTGTGGAAAGATTGTGCACAAAATGGATGATCTGAAGAAGGCACATGGATTGGTTCCCTCCTCCACTAATTGTTCCATTGTCTTGTGGAAAGATTGGTGCAACAAAATGGAGTGATCTGAAGAGGCACACATGATTGTTTCCTCCTTCATTTGTCCATTGTCTTGTGAACAGAAATTGTGCTCAAAATTGATGATCTGAAGAGCACATGATTGGTTTCCTCCTTCATTTTTCATTGTCTTGTGAAAGAATGTGCACAAATGGATGATCTGAAGAGGCACATGATTGGTTCCCTCCTTCATTTGTCATTGTCTGGGAAAGATTGTCACAAAAGGATGATCGAAGAGGCACATGAATGTTCCTCCTCCTTCATTTGGCCATGTCTTGTGGAAAAGATTGTGCACATGAATGGATTATCTGAAGAGCATCAATGATTGTTCCTCCTTCATTTGTCATAGTCTTGTGGAAAGATTGTGCACAAAATGGATGATCTGAAGAGGCACATGATTTTCCTTTTCCTCCTTCAATTCATTGTCCTTGTGGAAAGATTGTGCAAAAATGGATGATCTGAAGAGGCACATGATTGTTCCTCCTTCATTTTCATTGTCTTGTGGAAAGACTGTGGCACAAAATGGATGAATCTGAAGAGCACATGATTGTTCCTCCTTCCCAAATTTTCATTGTCATGTGGAAAGATATGTGCACACAATCGATGAATCTGAAGAGGCACATGATTGTTCCTCCTTTCATTTATCATGTACCTTATGGAAAGATGGTGCACGACAAATGGATGATCTGAAGAGGCACACAATGATTGTTCCCTCCTTTCATTGTCATTGCTTGTGAAAGATTGTGCACAAAATGGATGAACTGAAGAGCACATGATGAGTTCCTCCTTCATTTTCATTGTCTTGTGGAAAGATTGTGCACAAAAAGGATTATCTGAAGAGTCAACTTGATTTTCCTCCTCCTTCATTGTTCATTGTCCTTGGGAAAGATTGTGCACAAAATGGATTATTCTTGAAGAGGCACATGATGTTCCTTCATCATTTTTTTCATTGTCTTGTGAAAGATTGTCACAAATGATGATCTGAGAGGCACATGATTGTTTCCTCCTTCATTTTCATTGTCCTTGGTGTGGAAAGAATGTGCACAAAATGATGAAATCTGAAGAGGCTACATGATTGTCCTTCCTTCATTTTTCATTGTCTTGTGGAAATTTGTGGCACAAAATGGATGATCTGAAGAGGCACAAGATTGTTTCCTTCCTTTCATTTTTCATTGTCTTGTGTAAAGATTGTGCACAAAATGAGATCTGAAGAGGCACATGATTGTTCCTCCTTCATTTTTCATTGTTCTTCTGTGGAAAGATATGTGCACAAATGGATGATCTGAAGAGGCACATGATGTTCCTACCGTCATTTTTCATTTCATTGTGGAAAGATTGTGCACAAAAATTGGAGGGGAAAATTGATCTGAAGGAGGCAACATGATTGTTCCTTCCTTCATTTTTCATTGTCTTGTGGAAAGATTGGTGCCACAAAAGGATGATCTGAAGAGGCATCATGATTGTTCCTCCTCCTTCATTTGGTCATTGTCTGGTGAAAGATGTGCACAAAAATGGATGACTGAAGAGGCACATGATTGTTTCCTCCTTCCATTTGTCATTGTCTTGGTGGAAAGATTTGAGCACAAAATGATGACTGAAGAGGCAACATGATTGTTCCTTCCTCCTTCATTAGTCATTGTCTTGTGGAAAGATTGTGGCACAAAATGGATGATCTGAAGAGGCAACATGAATTGTTCCTCCATTTTTCATTGTCTTTGGAAAAGATTGTGCACACAATTGGATGATCTAAGAGGCACATGATTGTTCCTTCCATTTTCATTGTCTTGTGGAAAGTGTTGTGCACAAAATGGATGATCTGAAGAGGCCATGATTGATCCTTCCTTCATTTTGTCATTGTCTTTGGAAAGGTTGTGCACAAAATGATGATCTGAAGGGCCACATGATTGTTCCTCCTTCATTTAGTGCATTGTCATGGTGGAAAAGATTGTGCACAAAATGGATGTTCTGAAGGCACATGTTGTTTCCTCTTCATTTGTCATGGTCTTGTGGAAAGATTGTGCACAAAATGATGATCTGAAAAAGGCACATGATTAGTAATCCTCCTTCATTTGTCCATGTCATGAGAAAGATTGTGCACAAAATGGATGATCGTGAAGAGGCACATGATTGTTCCACCTTCCTATGTCATTGTCTGTTAAAGATTGAGCACAAATATGGATGATCGGAGAGGCACATGATTTGTTCCTCCTCCTTCCTTTGTCATTGCGTGGGAAAGAATGTGCACAACATGGATAGTTCAGCTGAAGAGGCACATGATTGTTCCCTCCTCATTTGTCCATGTCTTGTGGACAAGAATGTGCACAAATGGATGATCTGAAGAGGCACATATTGTTTCCTCTTCCTTTCACTTGTCATTGTCTTGTGGAAAGATTGTCACAAAATGGATGAATCTGAAAGGCACAATGATTGTTCCTTCCTTCACTTGTCATGTCTTGTGGAAAGATTGTGGCGACAAATGATGATGCTGAACAGGCCCATGATTGTTCTCCTTCATTTGAAATTGTCTTGTGGAAAAGATTGTGCACAAAATGGATTGATCTGAAGAGGCCACATGAATGTTCCTCCTTCGATTTGTCATTGTCTTGTAAAGATTAGTGCACAAAATGGATGATCTGAAGATGCACATGGATAGTTCGTCCATCATTTGTCATTGTCTTGTGAAAGATTGGGTGCACAAATGGATGATCAGAAGATGCACAATGATTTTCCTCCTTCATTTGTCATTGTCTTTGGAAAAGGATTGTGCACCAAAGATGCTGATCTGAAGAGGCACATATTGTTCCTCCTTCATTTAGTCATTGTCCTTGGTGGAAAGATTGTGCACAAAATGGATGATCTAAGAGGCACATGATTGTTCCTCC
>CM031609.1:4725828-4754813 GCA_018398815.1 Conus ventricosus | reverse complement strand
AAGATTAAGCGCACTAATGTTCCTTTTATTATTATTATTATTATTATTATTTTATTATATATATGTATGTGTGTGTGTGTGTGTGTGTGTGTGTGTGGTGTGTGTGTTTTGGTGAAAACAACACACTTTCACAAGAATAGAGAATAGTGTTCATTGTACGCCATCAGTGTAATGTAATGTTCAAGTTCAAAATAACCGTTGTCAGCATCTGCATGCATGGTGACGACTTGAAGAATGGATGGCACTGAAACTTAACCAAACAAGATCTTCTTCATGGTTACTTGTAACGGACCTCCATTCAGCGAGCAATACTCTCTACTTACTGAGAGGTGAAGGGACAAGGAGGATGAGAGTGAAACCGTTTGAGCTTCTCCTTCAAAGTGATCCCGCAGGGACTGACAAGGAGGGGTCTGCTGATGCACGCGAGTGTCCTGGTGCAGGATGTTCCACGTGCTTAGGATAAACGGAAGAAATGATTTAAATGCAGGTAGGCTACACATCTGTTCATGGGTGTAGCACGTGGAGCTTCAAGTTCAAATGAATTGGTCCCAATCTTGTAGAGTACGAGACATGTGGAAAAGGGCCAGGGAGGCGTGATGACATTTGTGACGTCACCATGCTAGACTGTCCTTTCGCCGTTCCACGATTATGTCTGACTATTCTTGCTTAGTTTTTAATATATTTTTTATCTTCATCATCATTATTTTTTGTGTGCTTTGCTTGGGAGAGAGAGAGGGAGTGAGGCGCACACAGCTCAAAACAGTCATTGCATAATTAGTAGTCGTGCACGCAACCATTTTTTTTAGTTCGTCGCACGACTAGTCGTGCCAATAGCCGGACTGGGTTGCGAGTCGTATTATCGCACGACTAGTCGTGCACGCAACACCAGCCGCTAGATCTATATAAATACCCAATACAATACAACACAATACCTCACACATGGGACAGCTTGGGCTAGATCATTTCTCGTTGGGAGAACGCAGAAAGTTGTTGTGGAAGGGTCGTCATCCCATTGTAAACCAGTCTTGTCAGGTGTACCACAGGGAACTGTTCTGGGGCCCTTGTTTTTCTTAATTTATATAAATGACATAAGTAGAAATCTCTCTCCTGGAACTACTATTTAAAAGGCTTTTTGCAGATGACAGCTTAGTATATAGAACAATCAGAAGCAAGAATGATACACGCATTCTACAAGAAGATCTAAACGCTTTACAAGAGTGGGAAAGTACTTGGAAAATGGAATTTCATCCCCCAAAGTGCCAAGTGTTGCGTATATGTAACAAACGCTCACCAATTAGATCAGATTATTCTATCCATAATACTATTCTTAAAGAAACTAATGCTGCAAAATATTTAGGCGTGATTATAGATAGTCGTCTCAAATGGAAAGAACATTACAATTTAGTATGTAAGAAAGCAAATATATCATCTTAGCTTTCTTATACAGGAATATCAATGACTGCCCCCGAAAGGTTAAAGACGACTGCTACAAAACACTGGTTAGACCAGTACTGGAATATGGTTGCTCAGTTTGGGATCCTTACCATCTAAAGGACATTGATAACCTCGAAAAGATTCAGAAGAGAGCAGCACGGTTTGTAACAGGGAACCACATCAGAGAAAAGGGGAATACTAGGAAGAACATGAGGAAATTAGAATGGAAACCCTTAGAAGAGAGAAGAGCTTTTATCAAACTTAACATCTTCTTCAAAGGCAGAGCTAAAGTAATCGATATTCCAATGGAACAACTAGTATTGAATAAAAGTAGCACCAGGAGTGGCGGTCAATCAATGTTATACCATACCTGCATCAAATATTGACAGCCACTTACATTCTTTTTATCCCAGTTCTGTACGGCTGTGGAACTCACTGCCGGGTGCCATCAAGATTGCCACAAGTGCAGTCTCATTTAGGGGACAAGTTGATTCGACAGTTTTGAGATAGATCTCAAAACTGTCGAATCAACTTGTCCCCTAAATGAGATCTGCATATTGACGATTTTCTATTTTTACTTCCCCAGATATTTTACTTTTACCTGGGCCTGAATTTGGCCATTGCTTTTAACTTCTTGAATCGAGTGTGACCCCTTGTTGCCAAATTTGCTCCAGGGGCCAACAGTCTTGAGTTGCACTGTTTTATGTTTTATGTTATTTCATTTTACTTTTTAACATGCGCGCTGGTGACCTACTCGTTTTTGAGTGAACCAGTATTTTAGGAAGAAGAGAAGAAGAAGCTCCCTTGGTGTTAGGGGTTCTTTTTTGCGTGCAGACTGTGTGCACTTTAACTTATCTACTATTCCAAACAGCTAGCGCACAGATTACGACTTTTAAAAAAAAAAAACACTGGTGGCTGACCGTGAAATGAAAGTGAAGAGTTTTGACACAATTGACTGAGAGGCTATTAGAGAGGCTATTATTAAACATATGACAGAAAATAAATTATATGCTGAGTGTCAGCATGGATTTCGTGCAAAAAGATCTTGTGTGACTCAACTTTTAGAAGTAATGGAAGACTTCACAAAGGAGATAGATAAAGGAGAGAATATAGATGTTTTGTATTTAGACTTTAGAAAAGCATTCGATTCAGTACCACATGAAAGACTTTTAAAGAAATTAGAGTCTTATGGAATAATAGGAAATATACTTGGTTGGGTTAGAGACTTTTTATCAAAAAGAACTCAGAAGGTAAGGATTGGTAGCTCCTTCTCTCATAGTGCTGATGTTATTAGTGGGATACCACAAGGTAGTATTTTGGGACCAATATTATTTACGGTGTTTATAAATGATCTCCCTGTAGAATTAAAGAGTACATGCAAAGTCTTTGCAGATGACACAAAACTGTATAACTCTCCAAAATTACATACTTGAATTACAAAAGGATATTGAAACATTAGTACAGTGGTCTGATACTTGGAACCTATATTTTAATGCAGAAAAATGTAAAGTACTTCATATTGGTAAAACAAACCCACAAAAGGAGTATATAATGAAAATTGGGGGCAAGGAAATAAAAGTATCTAAATGTGAACAGGGTTCGCGATAACCGGTAATTGCCGGTATTTTACCGGTTGTAAACAGGAAATACCGAAAATTTTCGAAGCTGCCGGTACCACGGACCGATTCTGTTTGCCAGTGACCGATTAGATTTCCGTCTGAAAAAAAAAGAAGTCTGACGTGACAATTTCGGAAAGGCACTAAAAGTCATGCGCCTGTACCCACGCACCCACCCCTTCGCATCCCTTCCGACGAACTCTTGCAATCGCCCGACACCTCTTTGGCGCCAACCTCTTTAGCGTGCAGAACAGCAAGCTTTACTGTCAAAGAATAGAGCGTTGCGCTCTTCTCAGCACTACAGTGGCTTCATTTCACAATGACTAATCGGGGCCTAGTCTCCTGGTCAGCGCTACCCTCCCTCCACTCCCAACCCCGGCCCACTGGATGTTTATGCAGCTGATGATATGAGGGTGCTGACTGATCGCCACTTTGCTGCTGTTATCAATGGCCCCCCGCGCACAGGCTGGATTCAGCCAATTCAAGCGGGCCCTTGGTGGTTACGGTGGTGATGATAGCTTCTCCATGTCCTGTAGAATCGCCATCCGAAACCTGGCTATACAGTATCCAGACTTTGCCATGCTGGCAAAAATTGCGCTAGCTGTGCCTGTGTCCAGTGTGACAGCTGAGAGAGGATTCAGTGTACAGAACATGGTCAAGACAGAGGGCAGGAGCCCACTGAATGAGGAACGAGTAACAAGACTGATGAGACTCAACATCCATGGCAAATCTCTCAGAGACTTTGACTGCCGTGCTGCTGCCACTCGCTTCTTGGGCATGAAGCCACGCAGGAAATAGGAATTTATTTATTTTGTGTGTATGTTTTTTTTCTAGCGCCTGTGTCACTGTCAGTTTGTTGTTCTGCAGGACCGTCATTCGTGTGACGTAAATTCATGCTATTCTTCTTTCTTGTTCCTACGCTTAGCGCTCATATAGGTCTTTTGTTCAATTTAGATTTAGTTTTGTTGCCAAACAATCCCCCCCCCCCCCCCCCCCTCCCCTCAATAGTTTCGTTCTGTCACAGTGCGTACCGGTTTTGATTTTCTGGGGACCGATGTTTGGGGGTTGGTCAAGATATCTCTGAAATGGCAACTCACGGTACCGGTTTTCAAAAATCCTAGCGCGAACCCTGTGTGAAGAAGAGAAAGACCTAGGTGTGACTTTTGAGAAAAACTTATTATTTGACAACCATATTGTAAATAGTATTAATAAAGCTAACAGAATGATTGGAATAATAAAAAGAACCTTTACATTTATGGAAAAGGACACTTTTTTGCAATTATATAAGACACTAGTTAGACCTGTTCTTGAATATGGCAACACTGTATGGTATCCAATGCTAAAGAGACAATCAGAAGCTCTAGAACAGGTACAAAGAAGAGCAACCAAAATGATTCATAATATAAAAGATTACTCATATCAGGAAAGATTAAAATATCTGCAACTTCCAACACTTAAGGCAAGAAGAATAAGAGGTGACTTGATTCAGGCATACAAGATATTTAATGAAATTGATGATGTTGATAAAGCACGCTTTTTTTGTACTCCGCAGAAGAATGTTACAAGGAACAGTGAAGATAAGATATTTAAACAATATTCTAGAACGAATTTAAGAAAATTTACTTTTACTAATAGAGTAACCAACTTTTGGAATAAACTAACACTTAACATCAAACGTGCACCTAGTATTAATGTGTTCAAGAACCTCATAGATAAATATGAATTATTAACAAAAATTAGATATGAATTTGATGGATAATAAGTCTGAGCTAGCCTATGACTGGACCAACGGTTATGAAAAAAAAAAAAAAAAGGATATATAAATACATACAGAAGGGGCGTAAAAAGCCTAAATAGGCTAAGTTGTATTGATACAACGCCCTGATCCTGATCCTGAAGATTCCTAGGGACTTCGGTAAAAAGACGTGCAAGTGTGAAGGTCACTTGGGCCTTGACGAAGTACGAACGTGATGAGTCAATATATAATCCTGATTAATATGGTTCTGTGTGGAACCTGCATGAATCGTGAAGTACAACTAACTCAAACAGTCTGCCAAAGCTGATCTGCCTCTTGCCTTTCGGCCATTTGGCCTGTGGAGTTGAAAAACTGACACTGACAGCGACACTTCTTACTCAAACAGTCGAAGATTCGTCATTCCCTTTCCACCACATGTCGTCCAGTTGAGAAATCACAATGTAGAATGAATGATAGATAATTAATTGCCACACATTTTTCTGCTTACCTTCAAAGTGTAAACCCGCTTCCCCTCCTCGTTGACATAGTACATCATGTACATTGCTGCTGTTTACTGGGTTTTCAACAGACACGACAAAGAAAAGATATAGATGATCTGCAGATAAGATCTTCCTTCTCGATGACCAGAATGACAGGAAGCACGTGTGCGATTTTGTAGAAGCGAGACTTAAACGAGATCTCCGCTTCTTCTTGGCTTCACCCCATAATTATTTCCATCAAGTTTCAGGTTGTGTGGTACTCCTTCATCCGGACATGTATTGATGTTGTAGTTCATATGTTAAGCAACATATACTATAGGAATATATCTGTTAAGTTGCGGTGATCTGTTATGTTTGTGTTTCCACACACTTCTCTGCACAGTTGATTTACTGCATGTTGAACTGGATACTTGGAACCATATACTATTGGCACATTCCCCCTCCCTACTCACCCCCACTTCTTTCCCGTTTCTCTCACCCTCTGTTTTCATTTTCTAGGTTTGGAAGATTATATCAAAAACATACATATATGTAATGTTAAAATCAGTTTGACATGAATTATATGATTGAATTTAAGAAACCATATAAGCATTGACATTTTACGACATTCATGCTGTTTCGTGGTACCCGGGTTTGTTTTCTACCGTGTAAAAATTAACACTAGGGGATTTTTGTTTGCTTTTCGTTTTCAGTTTTGTCTGTCGATAGAGTCAGCAAATACTATTTTATGAGGGCCAAAGAAAATACATATCCCTTTACAAACACTAGTTGTGAGATTCAGAAGAAGAAACCGGGCAGACCAAGTGAGTTTTATTATTATTATTATTATTCAATAATTTTTTTATGGGCAACAAATGAATGAAAAACACCGGTCGACCAGCTCCTTGTCACGTTGGTTGAGTGCGCGATTAGAGTTACTCACTGGAAAGAGCGGCATCGTGAGCGGACGTCTGTGACTGTGAGTAACCAAATGCTTTCATTTTTTTTATTTTTATGTTGAGCAGATAAGAAGTCGCTCAATTCGAGTGATGTCATAATAATGACCGTATCTCTTTTATTTTCAGCATGAAAACATTTTTGAGCTTACTGACAGGTTGCATCAGACAAGTTTGATTTATAAAGCAGACGAACAAACTTCCCGTGCGAAGTCACTGAACTGCGTTAAATTGTGCCTACTAATCGGCACCTTGAAGCTGATTAGACTGACAACATTACACATATAAACACGGCACCGAGCTGTTTCCAGGTAAAAAATATTCCTCATTGTTTCGAAATGCCATGGCGAATGTTTTAGCGGCTGGTGAAGCGTGGACATCGAGTGGGACTGAATCGGTGACTGAACCGTGGGACAAAGGTTCCTCATTCCGAAAGCCTCGAGGAAAGCAGTCTTAGGAAAAGAGGTTCAGTGTTCATTGCATGTACGCTGTATAACATCACCGTGATAGGCTATTATTGTCTGGAGGCGTTTGCAATTCTGTTGTATGTGTGTTTGTGTGTGTGTGTGAGAGAGAGAGAGAGAAGCCATTAATTTAAGTTGTTGTTGTTGTTGTTGTCGTACCCTGGCTAAAAGACTCCAGGGATCATCCGAACAGCCGAAGCATTTGAACACTATGGCACAAATGCATCAGCTGGGGATGAGAACATTACGTGTGTGACCGTTTTTGATTACCCCGCCACATGGGCAGCCACACTCCGACTTCGGGGGATTTGGGAGACTGATAATGTTATGCTAGGAGCTTGTCACGACTGAAGACAATCCCCACATAACTATGCAGAGCATAACAACATTTTGATGTAGCCTTGGTGTTCTGGCCTATGTCAATTGGTCTGAAAACGCATTTGTTAGTGACCTGTTTCAGTATAAAATGACTTGCAGACAACTTGAACTTGAACTTGTAGGTGTTAGAGGCCTTAAAAGGCCTGTTCACCATTCTAAATATTACACTTGGGATGAAAAACATCGCATGCGTGGATGGAAGAGAGTCACGACTGAGACTATCTATGCTGATAACATTCTGGATTGTATTTTGTCGGAAGTTCCTGCCAATGAGTATCTAACCGTGATTTGAAGATGTTGACTGTAGGGGCTATTACTACGGAGTCAGGAAGACCATTCCAAACATCAATCACACGGAGAGAGAAGTAGTTTCCCCTGATATTCAGTCTGTGATGAACTTTGGATAGTTTCAAGGAGTGTCCTCTGCTGTCCCTGCTGGTAAATAGTTCAAAACGTGGTTTATCACTCCGGTAAATGCCATGTATGAACTTGTACAAGTCTATCATGTCTCCCCTTTTTCTTCTGTGTTCCAGGCTTGGTAGTTTGAGAGTAGAAAGACGCTCAGGATATGGTTTGTCTTTAAGAGATGCTAAAAGTTTAGTTGCTCTGCGCTGAACATCTTCTACATCCTGGCACAGTGTTTTGTGGTAGGGTTGCCAAACTGAATGTCCGTACTCTAGTACTGGTCGTACAAGAGACTTGTACAGTTGTAGGAAGGTATCTTCAGTCAGAAAGTCAAAGGAGCGACGAATGATACCAAAAACTCTATTTGCTTTAGAAGTTGCCTTGGCCACATGTTCTCTGAAATTCAGTTGTCAATGTAAACCCCAAGGTCCTTCTCAACTTCAATTTCAGACAGAGTTGTGGTACATGTCTCACCTTCGATGTTTACTTCGGTCATGTGGTATACAGCATCTGACTTCTTGTTCCCCAGCTTCAGGACATGGCATTTTTCAGGGTGGAACTTCAATAACCATTGTCTTGACCAGCTTTGCAGCCTGTCTAGATCTCCCTGCAAAACATGCGTAGCTCCTTCATCGTCAGTTCGTGCAAAAACCTTAGTGTCGTCTGCAAATAGGTGTACAGTGTTTTGAACGAGATTCGGCAGATCGTTAATATACAGTACAAACAAGACAGGTCCTAGGACACTACCCTGGGGAATCCCACTCGAGACATTGGCTTCTTGTGACTGTGCGCCGTTGATGACAACCCGCTGACGCCTGCTCTGCAGGAAGTCCTGTATCCAAAGTAGTATCTTCCCTTTAATACCATGTGCCTGAACTTTCGAAACAAGTCGTCTGTGTGGAACGCTATCAAACGCTTTCTGGAAGTCCATGTAGACAATGTCGACTGATCCTCCATCATGTAAGTCCTTAGTCCATGTGTCCATGACGTCGAGAAGCTGAGTGATGCACGACCTCCCCTTTACAAACCCATGTTGTTTCTCACTGACAAGGTTGTTTTCTTCTAGGTGTTCGATAAGTTGTTCTCTTACTAATTTTTCCATTACTTTGCAGAGGATGCATGTAAGGCTAACTGGCCTGTAGTTATTAGCTAGCATTTTGCTGCCTTTCTTGAAGATAGGTGTAACCTGTGCCAACCGCCAGTCTTCTGAGATTTTTCCTTTGTTCAAGGATTTCCTGAACAGCATGGCCACTGGGGTGGCAAGAACATCTGCAGTCTTGGACAAAAGCATTGGGTTTAGCCCATCCGGTCCCGAAGCCTTACTAGTGTTCCTTTGATGGAAGAATTCACACAGTGGCTAGCATAAACGCTAGGAGCGAGGGATGTTTACTTAAACAGGCGAGGGGAGTAACTAAGACAAATTCAACTTAACAGTGCGACTGCTTCTCCAAGCTGTTGTTGGATGTTGACTTCAGGGGTAGCATTTTGACAGTTTTAGCCACCAGTCAGACAGTGTTATTACTTTACATGCACCAGTCACAGGCGTTACAGCGTTTGGCCTTTTTGTTTTTCTCAATGACAGAGAGCCCCAAGACAGTCTAGTGAATCCTTGCCTATTCTTTCACTAGCCACCAGGATGTACCACGAAATGCTAACACTTGTCAAGCATGGGAAATTTATCACCACTTCATCTCAATGAACTGGGTGCCAGATTGCTATTGCCAGTCAGTCGGTTTGAAACGAACTGAAACACTAGTCTTTAGTTTGTAAACTATCAGCCTATGTCTCTCACCTGTGTCGTTTGCAGAGTGCTGGAACATGTCACTCCCGGTCATTTCATGTCATTTCTTGAGAACAATATTATTTGCCTAAAGCAATATGGCTTCTTAGGCAATTGATCATGAGTCACAGCTCATAGGATAAACAGATGAAACAGTACTTGCCATTCATTGTGGTTGGACATCATACAAGCAATGAAATTGCCAAGTATAAATATAAAAATTTCAGGCTGAGGTAGAAAAATGCTATACACTGTTTGCCTCACTGGATATATAAGCCAATATGGGGTGTGTTATTTTGACAGGCTGATGCAAGAGCTTGAATTCAGCCCTAAATTGAGAACTTTGTTTTAAATGTGCCCTACCCATTGGCATATAACAGACCTCATTTTATCATATGTACCTCTTCAGGCATCATTGATACTGAACAAATTATTTCAAGGGAATTTACGTCCATGCACGCGTGCACTCGTGCACACACACAGTCGCACGCACGCACGCACGCACGCACGCACGCACGCACGCACGCACGCACACACACACACCACACACACACACACACACACACACACACACACACACACACACACACACAGAGTGACACGCGCATGCACAGAGAAGCAAGCAAGTTTTTTCAGTTCTATGAAACTACAAGCTGCCTCATAAGAGAAATCGTATCACCACACACGAAAGCATCAAGTGAGAGCTGAGAGACCCAACAATAATCCTTACTTCTCCAAAGCCTGCAGTATGATTAGCCACACCCTGCTTATACACAAACTGCACTGCTATGGCATCAGAGGTCCCCTTCACTCCTGGATAGTGGGACTTTCTTGAACTTGAAGTAACAGGTAGTCGTCCTGAAGGGAGCAACTTTGGACTTCAAGCCATTGGACCTGGCTCTCAGGTGTCAGTCTTAGGCCCTTGTCTCTTTCTTCTTTTCATCAGTTTTCTCAAGCTATCAGGTCCAGGGCAAAATCATCTGCTGATAATACCAAGTGCAGCGATGTCATCAAGAAGGAAGACAACCAGTAAGTGCTCCAGGAAGACCTCTCATTCCTCACTACCTTACCTAGGGAGAAGCAGTAGTCCATGAAAGTCTGTCTGCAAAATAGGTCAACCCTGAATGCAAGTTGCAAATGAACAACGGATGTCCAGATTACAAATGACAAAGCCACACACTGTGAGCAGTAGTCCATGAAATTCTATCTGCAAAATAGGTCAAGCCTGAATCAGTGAATGCAAGTTGCAAATGAACAACGGATGTTCAGATTACAAATGACAAAGCCACATACTGTGAAACATTGACAATGTGAAACACCTTGGTGTCACCACATCAGTTCTGTCGCCAACAAATCCATCAAGACCCTCAGCTTTCTGAGGCACAACCTCAAGAAGACAAGGAAAGCTGCATACATAGCACATGTTCTTGCTAAACATGGGTGTGCAGTGACTGTATAGCTCCCCTATATCACCGCTGAGATCCTGGCAATAAAGGTTCAATACAGAACATCAAAATGAGTCACAAATCGGCACTTCCATGCATCCTGCATTAACCCCATCCTCAGCTCTCTGGATTGGCACACCTGCAACAGTGATGGAAACGAGCATACCTGGAGATTTTAAGCAAGTTCCATCATGGACTTGTCTCCATAAATTCTGACTGCCTACCAAGACCAAGGGCTGAGCTCCAGGAAGAGCATTAGATGTAGTTATGACATCGCATCCTGTGGGATGTAGTTCATGATCTCCTTGCTGGACTGGAAGGCACTGTCACAGGAAGTTGTGATAGCCGAGTCTTTGGAATGCTTGAGGCCTATTCCCTCCTCTGATTTTTCAAAATTACATTTTTCATTTCTCTCCCCCATCTCCCATTCCTCCCCCCTCCCCACAAAACACTCTTTCAGTCAACTGTGGAATTGCTATAGCTCTCCCTCCAAAGCTGGCATTGTGTCCGGGCACACTGAATAGACGATGACTGACTGGGTCACAATGTCGTCGTAGTTTTGTTTTTTTTCTTTTCTTTTTTTCTCAGCATTATCATGGTTTAACCGCTGCCCATATTTGTCAACCCCACAAAGAAGAGTCTGAGAAAAAAGCTGTTTGACAGACTTATTCAAGCTTACCGAATTAGATAAGCTCGTAAAAAGAAACCATGTGAAAGTTTTTTTCCAAAAAAAGAAAATGAAAAAGTGGGGGAAAAGGCAAAGATTTTCAAAAATCATTCAGAGTAAAATTAGAAGCAGTTGTGTGCAAAGCAGAGAAGTTAACATATTCTAGAACAGACTAGTGAAACTGAAAGCTGCGTGTGATGAGAGTCAATTTTGTGTTTCTATAATGGATACAGGGTTCTTTGTGTTTGCAGGGGAATTGAGTCAAACACAGCTCGTCTGACATCATGGATTCCAGTTTGACGGGAAGTCAGGTTCGGCAAGCCTTCATCGATTTTTTCAAGGAAAAAGAACACATCTATGTTCACTCGTCTTCCACCATCCCACTGGATGATCCCACTCTCTTGTTCGCCAATGCTGGTATGAACCAGGTAAGGAGAAAAGCTCAGTGTGTGTGTGTGTGTGTGAGGCAAAAATTTGAATAAGCTTCGCACAACAAGGTGCAAAGTAACATTAGTGGCAATATGAAACAAATTGATTTTTTTGTCATGTGTCTTCTTCAGACCTTACAGACAGCATTCTGCATCTCGCAGCCATCTTGGAGGATTGTTTCTTTGCACTTGTAATATGTGACGTTGAACAAGACATGCTGTTGGTCAGTTTGCCAAAATTGTGGCTATCAGCAGCTTTAACGGGGACTGTTGTTGATCAGGTATAGTGGAACCCCAAGAAGGGGATGTACCCAAATGCTGGCTCAGTGAATAAGCAGTTACTGTGGTCAGTAAGGGCTTGGTGAAAGGGGTGTCCTGGATATGATGGATCAGTCAGAACAGGCGCCACAGAACACTGCCAGTGGGACTCGGCCATGTGCAGTGTCACTGTCTCCACTGATGGGTTGCCTCTTGGTGTGTTGATATGGATTGCTCTCATTGTTGTTTTGTCTTTTTTAAATCTGTCATATTTCAGTACTTTTCACTTCAGTTTTTTTCTGTAATATTTATCTATTTTTTTGTTTGTTTGTTAAGCATGTTCTTTTCATAAGCCAGGCACAAGTTTGTGTACCCAGGTAGAGCAAAAGAAAATCAGAGGAGAATTGTGTGTCTGTTACCTCCATTAGATCTTCAGCTATTCACTTTGTGATAGCTGCCTTTGCACTGAGACCATGTGCTGTGCACTGATGCGGAAAATGGCCACACTAGTGAAAGGAGAGGCCCTGGCCTTCAAGGCCCCTCGTTTCTCTCTCCTGCTCAGCTTGTTATGACTGTATGTTATATTGCAGCTGTTACAGCTTTCATGCATAACTTACAGTTTGGGTTTACTCATAAAAACACATCAGTTACGTTCCTCTTTGTCTCAGACACTGAAAACAAAGTAGTTTGCAGAGATATGAAGGCAGAATACTTCTGATTTTGCATGCGCACCACATGTATTATTTTTTTTATGTATTATTGTTCTGTCATTTGGAAGTGATGTTAGTCTTGATTCTTTTCCTTTTATCCTTGGGGGAAGAAGGGGGGGGGGGGGGGGGGGAGGGAGGGGCGGGTTACTGTTTTTTTTATTTTTTTTAGTTGATCTTTTTTAGCTTTAGTGTTTGACTTTGGTCTTGTTTTTTAATTGCTTTCTTTTGTTTGACTTTTTGTTTTGTTTAGTTCTGCTTTTTGTTTTGTTTTATGTTTCCTACAGCATTTTGTTTCTGTATGTTACTATCTTTCTTTTGTCCATCTTACATCTTGTATTAAAATCTTTTTCATATTTATAGGTATTCTGCATCTTCTTTCTATACAATACTGTTTGGTGTTTAATGAATATAGTTGTCAGTTTGTCCATTTTCCTGTTTGGTGTTTGATCAGTATGGTTGTTCATTGTTTGATGGATATAGTTGTCAATTCATTGTTTGATGGATATAGTTGTCAGTTCATTGTTTGATGGATATAGTTGTCAGTTCATTGTTTGATGGATATAGTTGTCAGTTCATTGTTTGATGGATGTGGTTGTCAGTTCATTGTTTGATAGACATGGTTGTCAGTTCATTGTTTGATGGATGTGGTTGTCAGTTCATTGTTTGATGGATATAGTTGTCAGTTCATTGTTGGATGGATATAGTTGTCAGTTCATTGTTTGATGGATATAGTTATCAGTTCATTGTTTGATGGATGTGGTTGTCAGTTTATTATTTGATGGATGTGGTTGTCCATTGTTTGATGGATGTGGTTGTCCATTGTTTGATGGATGTGGTTGTCAGTTCATTGTTTGATGGATGTGGTTGTCAGTTGACTGTTAAAAAAGTGTGTGATGGATGTGGTTGTCAGTTCATTGTTTGATGGATGTGGTTGTCAGTTCATTGTTTGATGGATGTGGTTGTTCATTGTTTGATGGATGTGGTTGTCAGTTTGTTGTATAATGGAGGTTGTCAGTTCATTGTTTGATGGACGTGGTTGTCAGTTCATTGTTTGATGGACGTGGTTGTCAGTTCATTGTATGATGGATGTGGTTGTCAGTTCATTGTTTGATGGACGTGTTTGTCAGTTCATTGTTTGATGGATGTGGTTGTCAGTTCATTGTTTGATGGACGTGTTTGTCAGTTCATTGTTTGATGGATGTGGTTGTCAGTTCATTGTTTGATGGATGTGGTTGTCAGTTTACTATTTGATGGACGTAATTGTCAGTTAAATTGATGGATGTGGTTGTCAGTTCATTGTTTGATGGACGTGGTTGTCAGTTCATTGTTTGATGGATGTGGTTGTCAGTTCATTGTTTGATGGATGTGGTTGTTAGTTCATTGTTTGATGGACATGGTTGTCAGTCCATTGTTTGATGGATGTGGTTGTCAGTTTATTATTTGATGGACGTGGTTGTCAGTTCATTGTTTGATGGATGTGGTTGTCAGTCCATTGTTTGATGGATGTGGTTGTCAGTTTATTATTTGATGGACGTGGTTGTCAGTTCATTGTCTGATGGACGTGGTTGTCCATTGTTTGATGGACATGGTTGTCAGTTCATTGTTTGATGGATGTGGTTGTCAGTTCGTTGTTTGATGGACGTGGTTGTCAGTCCATTGTTTGATGGATGTGGTTGTCAGTTTACTATTTGATGGACGTGGTTGTCAGTTCATTGTTTGATGGATGTGGTTGTCAGTTCATTGTTTGATGGATGTGGTTGTCAGTTCATTGTTTGATGGATGTGGTTGTCAGTTCTTTGTTTGATGGACGTGGTTGTCAGTTCATTGTTTGATGGACGTGGTTGTCCATTGTTTGATGGACTTGGTTGTCAGTTCATTGTTTGATGGACGTGGTTGTCAGTTCATTGTCTGATAGACATGGTTGTCAGTTCATTGTCTGATAGACGTGGTTGTCAGTTCATTGTTTGATAGACGTGGTTGTCCATTGTTTGATGGACGTGGTTGTCAGTTCATTTTCTGATGGACGTGGTTGTCCATTGTTTGATGGACGTGGTTGTAGGTTCATTGTCTGATAGACGTGGTTGTCAGTTCATTGTCTGATAGACGTGGTTGTCAGTTCATTGTCTGATGGATGTGGTTGTCAGTTCATTGTTTGATGGACATGGTTGTCAGTCCATTGTCTGATGGACGTGGTTGTCAGTTCATTGATGGACGTGGTTGTCAGTTCATTGTTTGATGGATGTGGTTGTCAGTTCATTGTTTGATAGACGTGGTTGTCCATTGTTTGATGGACGTGGTTGTCAGTTCATTGTCTGATGGACGTGGTTGTCAGTTCATTGTCTGATGGACGTGGTTGTCAGTTCATTGTCTGATAGATGTGGTTGTCAGTTCATTGTCTGATAGACGTGGTTGTCAGTTCATTGTCTGATAGACGTGGTTGTCAATTCATTGTTTGATGGATGTGGTTGTCAGTTCATTTGACTGATAGACGTGGTTGTCAGTTCATTGTCTGATAGACGTGGTTGTCAGTTCATTGTTTGATAGACGTGGTTGTCAGTTCATTGTCTGATGGATGTGGTTGTCAGTCCATTGTTTGATGGACGTGGTTGTCAGTTCATTGTCTGATAGACGTGGTCGTCAGTTCATTGTTTGATGGATATAGTTATCAGTTCATTGTTTGATTGATGTGGTTGTCAGTTCATTGTCTGATAGACGTGGTTGTCAGTTCATTGTCTGATAGACATGGTTGTCAGTTCATTGTCTGATAGACGTGGTTGTCCATTGTTTGATGGACATGGTTGTCAGTTCATTGTCTGATGGACGTGGTTGTCAGTTCATTGTCTGATGGACGTGGTTGTCAGTTCATTGTTTGATGGACGTGGTTGTCAGTTCATTGTTTGATGGACGTGGTTGTCAGTTCATTGTCTGATAGACGTGTTTGTCAGTTCATTGTTTGATGGACGTGGTTGTCAGTTCATTGTCTGATAGACATGGTTGTCAGTTCATTGTCTGATGGACGTGGTTGTTAGTTCATTGTCTGATAGACGTGGTTGTCAGTTCATTGTCTGATAGACGTGGTTGTCAGTTCATTGTCTGATAGACGTGGTTGTCAGTTCATTGTCTGATAGACGTGGTTGTCAGTTCATTGTCTGATGGACGTGGTTGTCAGTTCATTGTCTGATGGACGTGGTTGTCAGTTCATTGTCTGATAGACATGGTTGTCAGTTCATTGTCTGATAGACGTGGTTGTCCATTGTTTGATGGACGTGGTTGTCAGTTCATTGTCTGATGGATGTGGTTGTCAGATCGTTGTTTGATGGACGTGGTTGTCAGTTCATTGCGATAGACGTGGTTGTCAGTTCATTGTTTGATAGACGTGGTTGTCCATTGTTTGATGGACGTGGTTGTCAGTTCATTGTCTGATAGACGTGGTTGTCCATTGTTTGATGGACGTGGTTGTCAGTTCATTGTTTGATGAATGTGGTTGTCAGTTCATTGTTTGATGGATGTGGTTGTCAGTTCATTGTTTGATGGACGTGGTTGTCCATTGTTTGATGGATGTGGTTGTCAGTTGACTGTTTGATGGATGTGGTTGTCAGTTGACTGTTTGATGGATGTGGTTGTCAGTTCAAGTCCATTTTCCTGGGCACGGTGGACCCCAGCAGCGACCTGGCCAAGATGCGGCGTGTAGCCAACACCCAGAAATGTATCCGTGCTGGTGGCAAGCACAACGACCTGGACGATGTTGGCAAAGACGTCTATCACCACACCTTCTTCGAGATGTTGGGCAACTGGTCCTTTGGGGACTACTACAAGGTGAAAGAGATTTTCTTACCTCCAGAATCCCCTCCCCCCATCCCCTTCCTCAGCCTGCCACTGCCATTTCCTTACCTGCCTCCCCATTCACTCTAAAAAGGTTTCAGTGAGAGGGGAGAGGAATCTTGAGAAGAAGTCTACATTTGAAAGTTGCGTGTAGTTGGATAGTTGGAGGCTTCCTTGCATTGTGACTGTTGGGGTGAGGGGAAGGAGGGTGGTGGTTAGAGGTTAAGGAGGTGGATGGTGGAGGGTCCTTTTTAAACCAGGCTAAAAGAAGATGCATAAGGCCAAGGGCTAAGGGACATCGCATTTAATGTCAACTTTTTAAAAATCTTATTTCAGTCTTATTCAAGGTCAGCGAAAAAAGTACAGACAAGGACAATTCTATAAAAACAACTACAACAACAAAACAAATAATAGCCAGTAGCCACGTTTCATCCAAACTGTGCATTGGAAAGTGTAGTGCTGCATTCCAGTGTGTGGTGACGGCCCTGAACAGCCCTGTGTGGTGCACAGAACCACAAGACAGCTCTCACAGAAACCCCAGAAAGCATGCGTGCACACAGGCTGAGATCTAGATGAGTGCGCATGCACACACACACACACACACACAACACGCACACATTTAGAAACTTGGCTATCATAATAGATGTAGATTGTCCATTTGCACAGCCGCTGGGCAAGGTGATTGCCAGATAAGATAATGTTGCTTATAGCCCAGCCGACCGCAAAGGGCCACGTCAGGGCTGTCACCACGTTGCAATCAACTCACCAAGGTGATTGCCAGCAGAGATGGATTGTACATTATTACTGAAAGAAGAGTCCATGCTGGAAGTTGTTGAAACGGATTGCACATTATTATAGAAAGGAGAGTACAGCCCTGAAGTTATGAGAGATGGATTGAACATTGTGACATAAAGAAATGGGAGTTTGTGACAGGTGGATTGTAAATGAATGCTAGCTATGGATTGTGCATTGTTGCAGAAAGAAATTTGTACCTGGGCGTGGGAGTTGCTGACGGATCGGTTGAAGCTGGAGAAGGATCGACTGTACGTCACCTACTTTGGGGGAAAACCTGAGGCAGGCTTGGATCCTGACGATGAGGCACGGCAGATTTGGTTGAGTTTGGGGTATGTGCCACACCTGTGTTGATGCAGCGTGTTTGGTGTGTATGACAGAGAGGGAGAGAGAGAGAGAGAGAGACATGTTTGTGATTGCATGTGTTTTATGTGTGGAGGTATATGCATGTGTTACTCTGTAGGCACTTGTCAACTTTGTAGCTTTATTGTCTTGCTGCTGTATGTAAGAAATTTTAGATGTTAAAATCATAAGCTTTATAGGTTTATAGCTTTCCCATCTATGGAGGTCACATCAGGGTTGGGAGAGACAGAGAAGGATTGTCTGATTCTTTTGACTGCCAGCTTTTTTTCCGTACATATCATGTACGTAACTGTCAGATCATGGTTCAGAGTGGTAGAAGAACTTCAGAACAAAACTGGGATGCTTGGTTGGAGTGATGTATCTTATTTCACATTTTATGATGTTTGGTGAGCCTTTTTAAGTTACGTAACCTTGATCTCTTTTACTTGATTTCATGTCTGTGTAAAGCATGGTGAGCTTGCATTGAGAACTGCGCTGTAGTAGCCCCCTTGTCAAGGGTCACACATAATTTTGGAAGCTTCGAGGATTAAAGACGTTGAACAGAGTTTAACTGGTAATGGCAGCCAGGCAGAATTAGGCAGAATGTTGTTAAATAAAAAGAAATGCCTTTTTCTGTATTCTCCTTTTTCTACTACTACTTCTTTTTGTTTTTGTTTTTTCTTTCATTTTTGTGTTGTGTTGGTTATGAAGGGGGATGAGGAGAAAAAGATCCAACATTTTATTTCCGTATGTTAATAACTGGATGCAAGTGCATACTAAATATCAGGCAGCTGATGGTGAAGAACACTGGAGAAGACCATCCAGAATTGGGAGACAGCATGATTGACTGGATGATGGCATGTGTGGCAGTGTGCCAGAGAACGCATCATGCCCTTCGACATGAAGGACAACTTCTGGGAGATGGGGGAGGTGGGGCCCTGCGGACCGTGCTCCGAGATTCACTACGATCGCATCGGGGGGCGGGACGCCAAGCATCTGGTCAACATGGACGACCCTGACGTGCTGGAGATCTGGAACCTGGTGTTCATTCAGTTCAACAGGTAAGGAGATGATACTGGTGTTCATTTAGTTCAACAGGTAAGGAGACGATACTGGTGTTCATTTAGTTCAACAGGTAAGGAGATGATACTGGTGTTCATTCAGTTCAGTAGGTAAGGAGATGATGCTGGTATTCATTCAGTTGAACAGGTAAGATGATGCTGGCAAATAATATCACGTTATCCTAACACCAATGTTGGAGATGTGGAACTTGGTTTTCATTCAGTTCAGAAGGTAAGGGAGATAATGCTTGCAAATAATACCACATTATCATGTTATCCTAAAACCAGTGTTGGGGATGTGGAACCTGGTGTTCATTCAGTCTGACAGGTAAGGAGATGAACCTGGTGTTCATTCAGTCCAACACGTAAGGAGATGAACCTGGTGGTCATTCAGTCCAACAGGTAAGGAGGTGATGTGGTGGTCATTCATTTCAGTTGGTAAGCTGATGATGCTTTCAAATTATAGCATTTTATCCTGACACCTGTGTAGGAGATGTGGAACCTGATGTGTATTCAGATTACCCTAAAGGTATAAAGAGAGGCAAGCAAGCAAGCCACTATTCTCCCAGTCAACATGTCCAAAAGTTGTTGCACCTGGCATGCTGATGACCCTTCTCACTGGACCAGGCTTGATCTGCTTCCTGCTAAGTTGAAATCACTGTTGATATGGGGCGTACTTGTTTTGAAAGTATGAAATAAAATGAAAACAAACGGATTGTACTGTTTAGCTGCTCAGCTAACACATTTGTTCATATTATGTCCATTTTGCCTACCATAGTTGCCTATTAAAGTAACACTGTCTGGCAGTTCGTTGCTACTCCTGTTGTTTCTGATGTGATGTTCAAGCCATACTCTTGCTTGAATCTAAAACTCTACTGCCATGGTGGTAAACATCCTGCCGTATTGTCAGAAAGATATCCCAGCATGCAGGGACTCCATCTTAAAATAGACTCGAAAACACCTCCAGGGAGTTATCAGAAAATGAGAAAGCACAAGTCAGCGGCTAGCGTTAGGCCAATCACTGCTGAATTTCTTTTTTTAGGGGGGTGGGGGGTTGGGTCTCATCTTGTGTGCCACCTCAGTGGCATTGCACCCTCGTTGCTCACTCTCATCCACAGCCCGTCCTGTCCTGCCACAGCCCTGGCGCAGGCACGCCACATTCAGTAGTGGGTGCCACAGCCCGTCCTGTCCTGCCACAGCCCTGGCGCAGGCACGCCACATTCAGTAGTCGGTGCCACAGCCCGTCCTGTCCTGCCACAGCCCTGGCGCAGGCACGCCACATTCAGTAGTGGGTGCCACAGCCCGTCCTGTCCTGCCACAGCCCTGGCGCAGGCACGCCACATTCAGTAGTCGGTGCCACAGCCGTCCTGTCCTGCCACAGCCCTGGTGCAGGCACGCCACATTCAGTAGTCGGTGCCACAGCCCGTCCTGTCCTGCCACAGCCCTGGTGCAGGCACGCCACATTCAGTAGTGGGTGCCACAGCCCAGGCGCAGGCAAGCCACATTCAGTAGTGGGTGCCACAGCCCTGGCGCAGGCAAGCCACATTCAGTAGTGGGTGCCACAGCCCTGGCGCAGGCAAGCCACATTCAGTAGTGGGTGCCACAGCCCTGGCGCAGGCACGCCACATTCAGTAGTCAGTGCCACAGCCCTGGCGCAGGCAAGCCACATTCAGTAGTGGGTGCCACAGCCTGGCGCAGGCAAGCCACATTCAGTAGTCGGTGCCACAGCCCTGGCGCAGGCAAGCCACATTCAGTAGTCGGTGCCACAGCCCTGGCACAGGCAAGCCACATTCAGTAGTCGGTGCCACAGCCCTGGCGCAGGCAAGCCACATTCAGTAGTCGGTGCCACGAAGCAACCCACCAGAGGAGACACTGCACTGCTGCTGAGTCACTTCAGTGGAACATGTCCTGCTCCAACGTATGCAGGACACCTCCCACAAAGCCCCCTACTGACAGCAATCATTGCTTAGTCATAGAGCTGGCGGAAGTGGGCTCTTCCTTTGTATTATGCCACCACGTCCAGTAAGTGACAATACCCTTGAACTTGCTGATACTGGTGACCTTGATAGAATAAAGCCAGGGCCATAGATGCAGAGAGACGGTGGAAACTCTGGTCACCATGAGAGCAGGGCATGAAGGGCCCAGACTGTGAAGCCTTTTTTTTCTTTTTTTGAATTCTGGTTGATTAGGAAGAGGCTGTTGAACATGATGCAATAAGGATTTCCATTCTGGTCTGAGACTGCATAACATGGTTGTACTTTACGCTTACTTTCATCACATATTCTGGCATCAGCCAGGTGAAAGTGTACATTGAAGGTGCTGTTTAATATGTGTGGAATATAGCATCTCTTGTTCAGGTTGTCATGTGGATTGGATGATTTATCAACATTTTTGCAGGACGATAAACATGGGAGAGTTTAAGAAAGAGATACAGCCTCATGTAAAAAAACTTTGAAGCTGTTGGTGGTGTCTTTCTCTGTTGTATTATGTCACTTTCATGCCCCACACACCCACTTCTTCCCATTTTTGTGTTTCATGGTGGTGATGGTGCTTTGTTTAAAGATGGTTGTTATGATTTTGTTGGTCCACACAGAGAGACAGGTGGCAATCTGACGCTGCTGCCCAAGAAGCATATAGACTGCGGGATGGGTCTAGAGCGTCTGGTGTCCGTTATTCAGGGGAAATCATCCAACTATGACACAGATTTCTTTGTCCCCCTGTTTGACGCTATTCAGCAGGTAAGAGAGGAAATGTAATGGAATGATCCACGTATGAGAGGGGATGTAATGGGATGATCCACGTATGAGAGGGGATATAATGGAATGATCCACGTATGAGAGGGGATGTAATGGGATGATCCACATTTGAGAGGGGATATAATGGAATGATCCATGTATGAGAGGGGATGTAATGGGATGATCCACATATGAGAGGGGATATAATGGAATGATCCACGTATGAGAGGGGATGTAATGGGATGATCCACATATGAGAGGGGATATAATGGAATGATCCATGTATGAGAGGGGATGTAATGGGATGATCCACATATGAGAGGAAATGTAATGGGATAATCCACATATGAGAGGGATATAATGGAATAATCCACGTATGAGAGGGGATGTAATGGGATGATCCACATATGAGAGGGGATATAATGGAATGATCCATGTATGAGAGGGGATGTAATGGGATGATCCACATATGAGAGGGGATGTAATGGGATGATCCATGTATGAGAGGGGATGTAATGGGATAATCCACGTATGAGAGGGGATGTAATGGGATAATCCATGTATGAGAGGGGATGTAATGGGATGATCCACATATGAGAGGGGATGTAATGGGATGATCCATGTATGAGAGGGGATGTAATGGGATGATCCACATATGAGAGGGGATGTAATGGGATGATCCATGTATGAGTGGGATGTAATGGGATGATCCATGTATGAGTGGGATGATCCACGTATGAGAGGGGATGTAATGGGATGATCCACGTATGAGTGGGATGTAATGGGATGATCCATGTATGAGTGGGATGTAATGGGATGATCCACGTATGAGAGGGGATGTAATGGGATGATCCACGTATGAGAGGGGATGTAATGGGATAATCCATGTATGAGAGGGGATGTAATGGGATGATCCATGTATGAGTGGGATGTAATGGGATGATCCATGTATGAGAGGGGATGTAATGGGATGATCCATGTATGAGTGGGATGTAATGGGATGATCCACGTATGAGAGGGGATGTAATGGGATGATCCACGTATGAGAGGGGATGTAATGGGATAATCCACATATGAGAGGGGATGTAATGGGATGATCCATGTATGAGTGGGATGTAATGGGATGATCCATGTATGAGTGGGATGTAATGGGATGATCCACGTATGAGAGGGATGTAATGGGATGATCCACGTATGAGAGGGGATGTAATGGATGATCCACGTATGAGAGGGGATGTAATGGGATGATCCACGTATGAGAGGGGATGTAATGGGATGATCCACGTATGAGAGGGGATGTAATGGAATGATCCATGTATGAGTGGGATGTAATGGGATCATCCATGTATGAGGGGGATGTAATGGGATCATCCATGTATGAGTGGGATGTAATGGGATGATCCACGTATGAGTGGGATGTAATGGGATGATCCATGTATGAGAGGGGATGTAATGGGATGATCCACGTATGAGAGGGGATGTAATGGGATCATCCATGTATGAGTGGGATGTAATGGGATGATCCATGTATGAGTGGGATGTAATGGGATCATCCATGTATGAGAGGGGATGTAATGGGATGATCCACGTATGAGAGGGGATGTAATGGGATGATCCATGTATGAGAGGGGATGTAATGGGATGATCCATGTATGAGTGGGATGTAATGGGATGATCCATGTATGAGTGGGATGTAATGGGATGATCCACATATGAGAGGGGATGTAATGGGATGATCCATGTATGAGTGGGATGTAATGGGATGATCCACGTATGAGAGGGGATGTAATGGGATGATCCACGTATGAGAGGTGATGTAATGGGATGATCCACGTATGAGAGGTGATGTAATGGGATGATCCACGTATGAGAGGTGATGTAATGGGATGATCCACGTATGAGTGGGATGTAATGGGATGATCCACGTATGAGTGGGATGTAATGGGATAATCCAGGTGAGAGGGGTGATGTAATGGGATGGTCCAGGTGAGAGATGATGTATTGGGATGATCCAGGTGAGAAAGGGGATGTAATGCAGAGCTGCCAACCAGTACTTTCCGGCCGTATTTTGTCACGGCGAGTTTACAAAAATACGGTGATACGGTCGAGCCAAAATAATACGGTGACGAACTTGCGCAAATGGTACGGCCATTTGTTGCTTTACCGAGGCAGCAGATTTGTAGTGCTAAAAGGGATCCTACAAGGAGACAGAAGAAAAAGGCCTCTGCCAGCCACATATAGTTGATAGACTAGGTAGGCCCTAGCTGAAAAAAAAAATTCCATCCATCCTTGATTCCTTTTACTGTGTAAAGCTCTCCATGTAGCAGACGACAGGCAGCGACTTAACTGCTGTGGCTATTTTTAGTATGCTCATCATACCCCCCTGCTTGCCAACCTCCCTCTCTCCCCACCCCTGTAGCAGACGACATGTGTTAAGGGTTGGCCCTTAGCAGCTGAGGCAGCAACTGCTGTGGCAAGCAGGAGGGAGGGGAGGGGGGGGGGGGGTGGAGAGGTGGAGGGGGGGGGGGGGGGGGGCGGGGAGGGGGAGGATGGCAAGTAGTATGCCCATCCTACCCCCTGCTTGCCAACCTCCCTCCCCCCCCCACCCCCCTCTTCCGAATGTGGAAACAAAAGCTCCACTCAGTTACGTGATAGGTCTGATGGACCATGTGCTGACTCGAGTGAAAGAGAAAGCCCGCGAACCCTAAGCGTCGTGTAAGCAGTGAGCGGCAGAAGAAGCACATTGGTTTTCTGAATTTCATCATCGTTTTTCATCATCAAAATGGACAACGGCGCAACTAAAAGAAAAAGTGAAGAGCCTCAACCCTCGGGGAGTAAAAAAAAAAAACCAGCAAGACAACAGCACTTTCGTCCTCATATTCCAAGGACTTTCCATGCATTGTTGCCTCAAAACTAGGACCACTGTATGCGAGGTGCAACGTCTGTGACTTAGACTTCGTTATAAGTCATGGTGGAATCAACGATTGTTTCGTCCCACATCAAAACAAATAGGCACAAGCAGAAAGGAGCTGCAATTGGACAGACTTCCAAACTGACAAACTTTTTTACCACCCCTTCACCAGCTGAAAAAGCAATGGAGTCGTCGGTGATAAGAGCTGAAACACTGTTTGCTCACTTTTGGTTGAACACAACATTGCACTCAGTGCCGCTGATCATGCCGGACAGCTGTTCAGGAAATGTTTCCTGGCAGCAAGATCGCACAAGGCTACTCCAGTGGACGGACGAAAACCACGGAAATTATCAGAGCCTGTGGCAAGGAGTTGGCACCCAGCTGGCAGAAGATATGAGGAACGGGCCATTTGTGCTGGGCACTGATGGTAGCCAGGAAGGGGAGAGAAATACTTTCCAATTGTGGCAACAGTGGAACGTGACTTCAGACACCATACTGAACTCCTCAGCATTCCCACCTGCGAGGGGTCTGCATCGGGAGAAGCCATTTTTACCTATTGGAGACAGAGCTGAAGGACTACAACATCGAATGGTCCAACAGCATCTCCCTTGTGGTGGACAACGCCAATGTCATGACTGGCAGGCACAAGGGAGTCATTGCCTACGTTCGGGAGAAAGTAAATAATGTGCACCTAGCAGGCTGTGTCTGCCACCTCCTTCATCTGGCAGTAAAAAACGGGTCAAGGCATCCAGCAAGTTTGACTTTGATGAAACACTTAGACAGCTTACCTGGTATTTTGACAAGAGCACATGCAGGCAGCAAAGATTCCAGGCCTTGCAGCAAAAGTGCCAAGTTCCTGATCACAAGCTTCTCCAGCATGTGCCGACCAGGTGGCTGTCATTGGGTGCTGCACTTGGCCGAACGTTTGGAGCAGTGGGAACCCCTCCAGCGCTTCTTCAAGGAAGAGTGCCAGACCAAAAGGATTCCTCCCAGTGCTCAACAGTCAAAGTCCACCTGAAAGACTTTTTCAGGCGCAGAAACTCCCAAAATCTATGCCACCTTCTACGAATCTGTCATTGAGGTGAGTTCATTTCAAATTTTCATATAAAATGAAAGAGGGCCATGCATATCACATTGTTATGCACTGATAATTCTGGAAGATGTAATTTTCACTTGAGACAAGTTCATACAGTGGTTTTAACCCTTTGCCTGCCACACCCCTTTAAAGCACACGGAAGTGTCACGGATTTTTCCGTGATGGGGCAGTCAAGGGGTTAAATGTACTTGTATTTGATTTACATTATTTATTTATTGAATAAACACACATCACACACACACACACACACACACACACACACACACACACACCACACACACACACACATGCACACCCACACACACAGTGAAAGACAGTCACAATGTGTGTTTCATCATCATCATTCTCTTGCCCATGATGGGCGTAGAGGAGAGATGAGATACACTCTCGAAGCCAGGCACCGCCATCCGGCCCGTCCTCTGCCTGTCGCATCAGCGTAGGGCCATCCATCCTGGTCCATTCTTTGATGTTGTCCATCCAGCATTGGCTTGTCGTCCCCTTCGTCTGCTGCCTTCCAGCGTGCCCTGGATGACATGTTTGGGCAGTGAATTGTGGCGTATGGCATGCCGAACCACGACAGCTTCCTCTTCTTGACTGTTGCCAAGAGGGGTTCTTGGGGGCCTGCAAGTGATGTTATTTGGCTCCTCACAAGGTCGTTTGTCTTCCGGTCTTGCCAAGAGATCCCGAGCAAGCGCCTGAAGCATTTAGTTTCAAACGTCTGGATTCTCTTGGTGGTCTCTGCTGTCATGGTCCAGCTTTCGCAGCCATACAGCAGGATGGACAGCACCAGGGACTTGTACAGCTTCATCTTTGTAGGAAAGCTGATCCTACAAAGAATGTGTGTTTAGTCTGGGCAGAATGTGTGTATGAAAGAGTGTGTGTGAGAGTGTGTGCATGACTGTGTGTTTGTTGCTTTTATTGTAATTATACACTTATTCTGAAAGGTGTAAATTGCACTCAAATCAAAACATTCATATATATGTTGCACACACACACACACACACATATACATACATACATACACACACACACACACACACACACACACACACACACACACACACACACACACACATATATATATACACACACACACACACACATACTGGCACATACATACATATACACACACATACACACACACACACACACACACACACACACACACACACACACACACTGGCACATACATACATATACACATACATACACACACACACACACACACAACACACACACACACACACACACACACACACACACACACACTCGCACACAACACACACACACACACACACACACTCGCACACACACACAGGGTCACTCACTCACATATACAAGACAGTCTTAAACTAGACACTATATATATGAATGAGATTTTAACTGTAATCATTTTCCTCAGATGTTCGAGAGGATCAACAAGCAGATGCAGACCGAGGCCAGCAGGATCCATCTGGTCAAAAGAGACTTGGAACAGCTGTTCCGGAGCCTCTTGAACTGCTTTGTTAGGCCCAGCGCCATGCATGACTCCTGATGGAGGTTGATTTTACATCAGCATACAACATCAAAGCAGACAAGGACCGTTCATCGGCAGCAAGACGAAGCAGCTCTTGGAGGCAGACGTTTAGACTCCAAAGAAAAGCAGGCTTTTTTGAAGAATGTGGTAATCTTCTACAAAACAGCCTGCCAGTACATAGTGGAGAAGATCAACCCTTCCATGGAGCCCTTGTGGAAGCATGCAGAGGTGGCTGACATCGGACTGAAAGTGGAGAAGATGCACAAGAAGAAGAAGGACCTGGGTGGAATTCTGTGGACTACTTCCTGGAACGATTTCCCTGCATGCTGCCAGCTGGAACCTCCAGGGATGAAATCCAAACACAGTTCAGGAATACCAGTCTGAAGAGGATCTCTCAGCTGTCTTGGAGCTTCCCACAGCAGCAGAACAGTGGACAAGGATGTCTTCCAAGACTGACCACAATGGAGTGCCCAAGTTTGATGTGCTGGCCAAAGTGATGCTGAGGATTCTTCTGATCCCAGTTTCCACTGTGCCTGTGAGAGGGTTTTCTCTCAAGTCAGGAGAATAAAACTGACTTCAGGGGATCCATGGGAAGTAAAACCCTTAATGCTGTCCTCCAGGTGAAGTCCAGAAACACCAAGTGCTGTGCAACTCCCCTTTCCTCTGACCTCTTGGCCAAGTGCAAAAAGGCCACCAAAGAGCCAACTCCAAGTCCAACCTAAAAAAACAAACCTGCGAGTGTGTATATAGTGTACATAAACTGAGTTCATTTTTTAAACAGTGACAATAATTGATTTAGTGTAGAGTTCCTTTTTTTAACAGTGACAATAATTTATATATTTAGTTTTAGTTCCTTTTTTTTAAAATAGTGACAATAATTAATTGAGTGTCAAGTGAGAAATGCAAAGAGACATTCTAAATGATTCACTTTTTAAAATCATTGACAAAAACTGATTAAGTCAAGTGACAATTCACTTTGCTCAAATTATTGTGAAAGAAAGCTTCTATCAAGTTGAAGGTAAGCCTTTTAAGATTATTTTTTGTGTGCAATTGTCAGTTTTGTCTTTGTCTTATGCTGGTCTGCTCTTTCTTTTTCGTATACATATGTGTGTATGTGTATTGTCACTGTGGTGGTTTGAAATGTTCGTGTATATATATGTCTCTGTGTCTCAATTTGTGTATGTGTGTGTGATAGTAGTAGTATTTTTTTCTAGCAGAAGTAGACTAAGTAAGTAAATTGTATGTTATTGTCAAAGAGTAAGTCTTGATCAATCTCTATGCTAATAGTTTTTAATCACTATTAATTATAAAAAGAAAAGTGCATACAAAATAAGTTGGTTAAAAAAGAAATCAAAACGCCGCGTGAAATTTAATTCCGGTCGGAAAATACTGTCAGATGGTGAAAAAACTGTGAAAAGCCAGGAATAGTACTGGGAAGAAATTTTGGGGTGTTGGCAGCTCTGGTAATGGGATGATATGGGTGAGAGAGATGATGTAATAGGATGATCCAGGTGAGAGAGATGATGTAATAGGATAATCCAAGTGAGGGAGATGATGTAATGGGATGATCCAGGTGAGAGAGATGATGTAATGGGATGATCCAGGTGAGAGAGATGATGTAATGGATGATCCAGGTGAGAGAGATGATGTAATAGGATGATCAGGTGAGAGAGATGATGAAATGGGATTGTCAAGGCGAATGAGGTGATGTGATGGGATGTTCAAGGTAAGAAAGGTGATATAATGGGATGATCCAGGTGAGAGAGATGATGAAATGGGATTGTCAAGGTGAATGAGGTGATGTGAGGGGTGTTCAAGGTGAGAAAGGTGATGTAATGGGATGATCCAGGTGAGAGAGATGAAGTGGGATTGTCAAGGCGAATGAGGTGATGTGATGGGATGTTCAAGGGGAGAAAGGTGATGTAATGGGATGATCCAGGTGGAGAGGATGAATG
>CM031609.1:4689996-4725728 GCA_018398815.1 Conus ventricosus | reverse complement strand
GGACTACTACTGGTGAAAGATCTTTCTCTTTTCAAGCTCCAGCGACGTGGAACAGACTGCCAGACTCTCTCAGATATTCAGATTCTATCTTTTCTTTCAAGTCTAAACTTAAAACCCATCTATTTTCTCATAATTAGTCAATGCTGTGTGTGTGTGTGTGTGTGTGTGTGTGTGTGTGGTGTGGGGGGGGGGGGGGGGGGGGGGGGGTACAACCTAACTCAGCCGTCTGGGCCTTTTCAATGTAGGGTATATATATATTGGGCATTTATATAGCGCCTATCCTCGGTCACAGACCAAGCTCTAAGCGCTTTACAATAAACACACTACCTCACTCACTCAACGGGCTGCCTACCCAGGTAGAGCCGGCCGAAGAGCAGCCTACTGGCGCTCATTCAGTCGTTTCCCGTACCATTCAAATATCAGTCACTCATTTTCTTTTATCTCATTTATTCCTCCAGTTTCTCTCACATAGGATGCATGCGATGTTTATACGTGTCCTCTATTTCCACCGGTACATGATGGCACACGATAACAGTAAGTGACAATTTTTGTGGCTTGGTAAGAAATACCAGGCGGCTATCTTCAATCTACATCAATTTTGCCAGGGCAGCGGGGAACCCCCTGCTCTTTTCGATTTTCAACTGCCGTGGGTTTTTAACGTGTGCAGGGGCCAGGAAGGCACACGGGCCCGACTCGCTTATAGTCCTCATCCGATGGACTTGACGTTCAGTTCGATTTGTCATTCAAACCAAGAAAGAAAGGGCGAGAAAGGCAGGGCTCGAAAGCACGCACTTCTCACACGTTGGATTGGCAGGCGAACGTCTTAACCACTCTGCCACCTGTCTTCCTTAGTGTATGTTTTCTATTATATTTATTTGTTTATGATTGAACGTTACAGGATTTAGTTTTTGTACCGATACTTGAAAAATAAGTGAATGTCATATTTGTAGGATTAGGATTTGTTAGTTACTGTAGTAATAGTATTTGTGGTTGGGTGTAAGGTGCATTATTGTATATGAGAAGGGTTAATGTGGCATGATTTTGTAAAGCGCTTAGAGAAATTTGTTTGATTAAGCGCTATATAAGAAACCATTATTATTATTATTATTATTATAAGACAGAATAAAATCATACATTAAACTGAAAGCACAGACATAAGCTAAACATCAACTAAATCATCAAAACTACCCAACAAAACCCTGTTCGTGATATACCAACTTGACTGTTGTTGATGTTGCCATCTAATCTTCTATGTCTCCTCAGAGCCAATATTCAAGGGCTGCGTATGCTGAATCTGAACAGACACAACTAAACTCAATCAGGGCACTGTCTCCTCTCCTGGGGGTGCCTTGTGGCCACTCGATAACTGGACCCTGTGTACTGTGCTGGCACAGGACAAACCTGGAGAAGTCAGACTGAGCAACTGGAGAAGAATGACTTGAAGGGGACACAGACGGCAGAGGCAAACAATCAACAACCACAACAAACTGAAAACTCATGACAAGTGCAAACACAGAGACAACCGTTAATTTCTAACTGTAAAAAGTATGACCTCACCCTCGGCCAGCGTTGTCAGGTACGTCCACCATCAGAAAGGGCCACAGTGAGGGTGCGGGCGTGGTCAGCCAGCACACGGTAGGCCATGTCTACACCGTCCACGTCGTCCTTCCCCACCGCCCTGGTACTTGGGGCTGCTGTCGCCTGCAGAGAACACAGACATCACACCATGTTCACAGAACACAGACATCACACCATGTTCACACAACACACAGACATCACACCATGTTCACAGAACACAGACATCACACCATGTTCACACAACACACAGACATCACACCATGTTCACAGAACAACACAGACATCACACCATGTTCACAGAACACAGACATCACACCATGTTCACAGAACACAGACATCACACCATGTTCACAGAACACACAGACATCACACCATGTTCACAGAACACAGACATCACACCATGTTCACACAACACAGACATCACACCATGTTCACGAACACAGACATCACACATGTTCACAGAACACAGACATCACACCATGTTCACAGAACACAGACATCACACCATGTTCACAGAACACAGACATCACACCATGTTCACAGAACACAGACATCTCACCATGTTCACAGAACACACAGACATCTCACCATGTTCACAGAACACAGACATCACACCATGTTCACAGAAACAGACATCACACCATGTTCACACAACACACAGACATCTCACCATGTTCACAGAACACAGACATCATACCATGTTCACAGAACACACAGACATCACACCATGTTCACAGAACACAGACATCACACCATGTTCACAGAACACACAGACATCACACCATGTTCACAGAACACAGACATCACACCATGTTCACAGAACACAGACATCACACCATGTTCACACAACACAGACATCACACCATGTTCACAGAACACAGACATCTCACCATGTTCACAAAACACAGACATCACACCATGTTCACAGAACACACAGACATCACACCATGTTCACAGAAACACAGACATCACACCATGTTCACAAAACACAGACATCACCCATGTTCACAGAACACACAGACATCACACCATGTTCACAGAACCAACAGACATCACACCATGTTCACAGAACAAGACATCACACCATGTTCACACAACACACAGACATCCCCACCATGTTCACAGACATCACACATGTTCACAGAACACACAGACATCACACTGTTCACAGAACCACAGACATCACACCATGTTCACACAACACAGACATCACACCATGTTCACAGAACACACAGACATCACACCATGTTCACAGAACACAGACATCACACCATGTTCACAGAACACAGACATCACACCATGTTCACAGAACACACAGACATCACGCCATGTTCACAGAACACACAGACATCACACCATGTTCACACAACACACAGACATCACACCATGTTCACATCATCATTTACTGGGATTGCTTGTAGCTTGCATAAACACACACTGACATCACAACGTGTTCACATCATTCACAAAAGCTTGGCTTAAGGCTGTGTCAGACCAATTGACATAGGCTAGAACACCAAGGCTACATCAAAAAGTTGTTATGCTCTGCATAGTTATGTGGGGTTTGTGTTTAGCAGAGGTAGGAATGAGAAAAAGTGAAAAAGGAGGAAAATTTTTGCGGGGGTCTGGGGGCCGCTGAAGGCCCCAGTGGGGTCCAGGGGCAATGCCCCTGGTGGGGGTCTGGGGCGAAGCCCCTGAAGCTGAAGGATTTTTGTCATTTAACATTGAAAAAATCATAATCTGTGACACCAAATGATCAAGATCAAAAGTGTGCATGTGTGAGCGTTTGAATCATGAGAGAGAAGAGACTGACGTCACTCACCGATGTTCCAAATGATCCAAGCGTCACATTCGTAAGGCGATCTTTCACTCTGACGCGGTGTTTATCAACAAGAAGATGGTTCTTCAGCGCTGATTTCCCCTTTGAACCATACTTAATAGTGTCGTTGCACCATGTGTTTATCAAAGAAGATGGTTCTTCAGCGCTGATTTCCCTTTGAACCATATTAATAGTGTCGTTGCACATGTGTTTATCAACAAGAAGATGGTTCTTCAGCGCTGATTTCCCCTTTGAACCATACTTAATAGTGTCGTTGCACCATGTGCACACTGCTAAGCCAGGTCGGTCAGTTTTTTTAATAGAATCCCCCAGTCGAAGTTGCACATCACGGCTGACAGAAGCTATAACGATCTTTGTGTTCACAACTTCATCCAGCCATTTCCAATTCCACTTATTTTTCACTGAGGAATCAATGGAACTTGCCAACACTTTTTCATTTTCATTTAACGTGCGAAACATTTTCGCCTGTCACCAGTCAAAAAACTTATGAAAAAAGATGGCGGCGAATAAGGTCTGCGGATTATTTCCCTTTGGTTGATAGATTTGGTTAACCGCGTCGTACGTTGTTCTTGTACTTGTCTTGGGAGGGCTCATGTTAAACAGAAATGACCGAATCGAATCAGTAGGTAGGTTGCTCGACGAGTCATTCGCTGACGTAGTTTCACCCCCTCGCCCTCGCATTACGGCCATGCGAGCGTAGGATTTCGCCTAAGGCGGAAGAGCTTGATAAATGTTACCCCCCCCCAATTTCTCAACGGATTTGCATCGATCTCAAAAATGACCTCTGAGGCCTCCAAAAAGGCGGAATTCCGCCGAAAGGCGGAAGATTCCACGTCTGGTTTAGTCGTGACAAGCTCCTAGCACACCACCATCAGACTTTTCAGTTTTCACTTTATTCGCATAAAGAGATTACTTCCCTGGACATTTGTCTTTAGTTGTCACTGTTACAGGGCTTCTGAAAACACAAAAAATTGCGTACAGTACGCATTAAAACTCTACGGGACGCACTGGGTGTCCGTGTAAGGGGTCCCAGGGACCCCTTCAAATTTTGGTGAAGCCAGACAAAGTGAGAAAAGACTGCCTTCAACATCGTAAGTTGGGTGCTGTAACATCGTAGGTCTGCTACACTTCGGACCGAACCCATCCCTTTTCAAGTTTGAACACTAACAAAGCGAGTAGGGCAGTCTCCTAACAACATACGTCGGTCACTTTTGTCGTCTGCTGAGGCTGACTGACTAAGCTTAACGCTAGGCCACAGCATCGTTTTCAGTTGACCGAATTTTCCTACTTTGAGCCATGTGATGTCACGATGACGCTTTTCATTTTCCCGGCAGGAGAGAGAAATTTCCGCGAAGCCTTTGTTTCCAACATGTCTCTCGAAGCGTGGTTAACAAAATCATCGTCGCAAAAGCGAAAAAAAGCGTAGCAGAGGAGCAAGATCGTGAACGGATACAATTTTTGATGTTTATTTTGTTGTTTTTATTGTGACGATGTGTCTGTGACAATTGCAGTGCGCGTGCAGGGATGCAATTTTTTTAACGTATATTTTGTTGTTTTTTATTGTGGTGTAGGGACCCCTTAATGTTAGCCTGGGACCCCTTAAAAATCTGATGAAGGGGTCCCTGGGACCGGAAAGATTTTCACCCTGCAGAAGCCCTGCTGTTATGTTCATAAATGGATGATTTCCATGAAAGGAAAGAACGATCTATCCATCATGGCTAGCTAAGAGATATTCTGATCTGCTCTACTATAGTATGATTTCAGATGTGAACTTTGACCAATTCTTTGAATTTCTAAATGTCTTCATTTTCTTTACCGGAAGAATATTTTTCCTTCAATTAAGTGAGATTTCAGCTCTGAACTGGTAAACTGTCACATCTGAACATGTACAGCAAACTTAATACATTGCTAGATTCTATACCAAATTTAGAGTCATAAGACAGATTTTTCATGTTTTTAAATAGTACTCCAGTTGCGCAAGTTCATCTGATGCTAACGTGGTGACAGCCCTGATATGGCCCTTTGCGGTCGGCTGGGCTATAAGCAACTTACATCCAGAATTAGACAATGACTTCAATGTAAGGTCAGAAATAACAACAGGGAGAGTGGTGAAAAGGTTAACCTTCAAACTCTATATTGGTATGAAAAGTGACTTCGTCAGACAGATGTACAAACAGTATTATGTAACTGATCATCCCATCACCTTTCTCACCTGGATCATATCCATCTCACCTGATCACCCCATTACATCACCTCTCTCACCTGGATGTTATCTCACTACATCACCTTTCTCACCTGGATTGTATCCCATTCCATCACCTTTCTCACCTGGATTGTATCCCATTCCATCACCTTTCTCACCTGGATTATATCCCATTCCATCACCTTTCTCACCTGGATTGTATCCCATTCCATCACCTTTCTCACCTGGATTGTATCCCATTCCATCACCTTTCTCACCTGGATTATATCCCAATCCATCACCTTTCTCACCTGGATTATATCCCATTCCATCATCTCTCTCACCTGGATTGTATCCCATTACATCACCTTTCTCACCTGGATTGTATCCCATTCCATCACCTTTCTCACCTGGATTGTATCCCATTCCATCACCTTTCTCACCTGGATTGTATCCCATTCCATCACCTTTCTCACCTGGATTATATCCCATTCCATCACCTTTCTCACCTGGATTATATCCCATTCCATCATCTCTCTCACCTGGATTGTATCCCATTACATCACCTTTCTCACCTGGATTGTATCCCATTACATCATCTTTCTCACCTGGATTGTATCCCATTCCATCATCTCTCTCACCTGGATTGTATCCCATTACATCACCTTTCTCACCTGGATTGTATCCCATTCCATCACCTTTCTCACCTGGATTATATCCCATTCCATCATCTCTCTCACCTGGATTGTATCCCATTACATCACCTTTCTCACCTGGATTGTATCCCATTCCATCACCTTTTTCACCTGGATTGTATCCCATTACATCACCTTTCTCACCTGGATTGTATCCCATTCCATCACCTTTCTCACCTGGATTGTATCCCATTCCATCACCTGGACTGTATCCCATTACATCACCTCTTCCACAAGGATCATCCCATTACATCACCTCTCTCACTTGGGTCATCACATCACATCACCTCTCTCACTTAGGTCATCCCATTACATCACCTCTCCCACTTGGATCATCTCATTAATCACCTTTCTCACTTGCATCATTCTATTACATTGCCCCCTCACCTGGACCATCCCATTACATCACCTCTCTCACCTTGAACATCTTATCACATCACCTCATTCGCCCTGACAATCCCACTTCATCACCTCTCTCACCTGGATCATTACATCACCTTTCTCACCTTGAACATCCCATCACATCACCTCATTCGCCTTGACAATCCCATTACATCATCTCTCTCACCTGGATCATCCCATTACATCATCTCCCTCACTTGGATTATCCTATTACATCATCTCTCTCACCTGGATCATCCCATTACATCCCCTTTCTCACCTGGATCATCCCAATACATCATCTCTCACCTGGATTATCCCATTACATCACCCCTCTCACCTGGATTATCCCATTACATCACCTCTCTCAACTGGATCATCCCATTCCATCCCACTCATACGTGGATCATCCCATTACATCCCCTCTCATACGTGGATCATCCCATTACATCCCCTCTCATACGTGGATCATCCCATTACATCCCCTCTCATACGTGGATCATCCCATTACATCCCCTCTCATACGTGGATCATCCCATTACATCCCCTCTCATACGTGGATCATCCCATTACATCCCCTCTCATACATGGAACATCCCATTACATCCCCTCTCATACGTGGATCATCCCATTACATCCCCTCTCATACGTGGATCATCCCATTACATTTCCTCTCATACGTGGATCATCCCATTACATCCCCTCTCATACGTGGATCATCCCATTACATCCCCTCTCATACGTGGATCATCCCATTACATTTCCTCTCATACGTGGATCATCCCATTACATCCCACTCATATGTGGATCATCCATTACATTTCCTCTCATACGTGGATCATCCCATTACATCCCCTCTCATACGTGGATTATCCCATTACATTTCCTCTCATACGTGGATCATCCCATTACATCCCCTCTCATACATGGATCATCCCATTACATCCCCTCTCATACGTGGATCATCCCATTACATCCCCTCTCATACGTGGATTATTCCATTACGTTTCCTCTCTTACCTGCTGAATAGCGTCAAACAGGGGGACAAAGAAATCTGTGTCATAGTTGGATGATTTCCCCTGAATAACGGACACCAGACGCTCTAGACCATCCCGCAGTCTATATGCTTCTTGGGCAGCAGCGTCAGATTGCCACCTGTCTCTCTGTGTGGACCAACAAAATCATAACAACCATCTTTAAACAAAGCACCATCATCACCACGAAACACAAAAATGGGAAGAAGTGGGTGTGTGGGGCATGAAAGTGACATAATACAACAGAGAAAGACACCACCAACAGCTTCAAAGTTTTTTACATGAGGCTGTATCTCTTTCTTAAACTCTCCCCCCATGTTTCTCGTCCGGCAAAAATGTTGATAAATCATCCAATCCACATGACAACCTGAACCAGAGATGCTATATTCCACACATATTAAACAGCACCTTCAATGTACACTTTCACCTGGCTGATGCCAGAATATGTGATGAAAGTAAGCGTAAAGTACAACCATGTTATGCAGTCTCAGACCAGAATGGAAATCCTTATTGCATCATGTTCAACAGCCTCTTCCTGATCAACCAGAATTCAAAAAAAAGAAAAAAAAAAGGCTTAACAGTCTGGGCCCTTCATGCCCTGCTCTCATGGTGACCAGAGTTTCCACCGTCTCTCTGCATCTATGGCCCTGGCTTTATTCTATCAAGGTCACCAGTATCGGCAAGTTCAAGGGTATTGTCACTTACTGGACGTGGTGGCATAATATAAAGGAAGAGCCCACTTCCGCCGGCTCCATGACTAAGCAATGATTGCTGTCAGTAGGGGGCTTAGTGGGAGGTGTCCTGCATACGTTGGAGCAGGACATGTTCCACTGAAGTGACTCAGCAGCAGTGCAGTGTCTCCTCTGGTGGGTTGCTTCGTGGCACCGACTACTGAATGTGGCTTGCCTGCGCCAGGGCTGTGGCACCGACTACTGAATGTGGCTTGCCTGCACCAGGGCTGTGGCAGGACAGGACGGGCTGTGGCACCGACTACTGAATGTGGCGTGCCTGCACCAGGGCTGTGGCAGGACAGGACGGGCTGTGGCACCGACTACTGAATGTGGCGTGCCTGCGCCAGGGCTGTGGCACCGACTACTGAATGTGGCTTGCCTGCGCCAGGGCTGTGGCAGGACAGGACGGGCTGTGGCACCGACTACTGAATGTGGCTTGCCTGCGCCAGGGCTGTGGCACCCACTACTGAATGTGGCGTGCCTGCGCCAGGGCTGTGGCACCACTACTGAATGTGGCGTGCCTGCGCAGGGCTGTGGCACCGACTACTGAATGTGGCTTGCCTGCACCAGGGCTGTGGCAGGACAGGACGGGCTGTGGCTGTAGATGAGAGTGAGCAACGAGGGTGCAATGTCACTGAGGTGGCACACAAGATGAGACCCAACCCCCACCAAAAAAGAAATTCGGCAGTGATTGGCCATAACTGCTAGCCGCTTGACTTGTGCTTTCTCATTTTCTGATAACTCCCTGGAGGCGTTTTCAAGTCTATTTTAAGATGGAGTCCCTGCATGCTGGGACATCTTTCTGACAATTCAGCAGGATGTTTACCACCATGGCAGTAGAGTTTTAGATTCAAGCAAGAGTTATGGCTTGAACATCACATCAGAAACAAAAGGTGTAGCAACGAACTGCTAGACAGTGTTATTTTAAAGGCAACTATGGTAGGCAAAATGGACATAATATGAACAAATGTGTTACCTGAGCAGCTAAACAGTACACAGAGCCTAGCATTGGAAAAAGTGATTTAGGCTTACTCGGCCGAGGTCCTGGGGCCTCCTAGGCTGATTCATGGGTGACACTTTGAAAATCTGAAAAAGCTGAAAATGAGGCAGGGGTCCAGGGGCGCCCAGGCCCTGGCGGGGTGCAGGGGCAGTGCCCGCTGGGGGGTCCGGGGGGCTTTGCCCCGGCCGAAGACGATTTTATGAAATTTTAGGAGCATTTCATGGCCTCTTCTGGCATCAAATTGGAAAATCAAAGTGTGTGTGTGTGTGTGAAAATCAGAGATTTTCTTTTGAATGACTCTGTGTGTGTGTGTGTGTGTGTGAAAATGAGATATATTCTTTTGAATGACTGTGTGTGTGTGTGTGTGTGTGGTGTGTGTGAAAATGAGATTCTTTTGAATGACTTTGTGTGTGTGTGTGTGTGTGTGTGTGTGTGTGTGTGTGTGTGAAAACGAGAGAGGGAGAGAGAGACAGATTTCTGATGACATCCAAGTCCTTTGCTCTTTGAGAAAGAGAGAGAGAGAGGGAAAGGAGGGAGGGGGAGAGAGAGGAGAGAGGGAAGGGAGGGAGGGAGGGAGAGAGAGGGAATGGGGAGAGGGGAGAGAGAGAGAGAGAGAGAGTAGAGAGAGAGAGCTGTACAGACAGCACACACACCACACCACCCCCTCTCTTTTTACATATACCTAAGGGGGAGTACGCTTGCAGGCAGCTTTGAACAGCCAGACCACACTGATGACAGCTAAAAGGATGGGAGAACAGTGAGAGGTAGGTAGAACTGATGGGGGGTGGGGGGGGGGGGGGGGTAGGTGATAAAGGAGAGGAGTAAGCATCAAGAGAGAGACGGAGGGGGGGGGGGGGGGGGGGGGGGGGGGGTCGGGAAGGGGACGGAGACGAGTAAGCGGCAACAGGGGGGGGGGGGGGGGGGGGGGGGGGGAGGGGAGGGAGCCATTCCCATCTCCACTTGTTCTTCACCCCTTTCTCAACAGTAGCGAGATTTGAATCCCTTCTTGTAAGAACGGCATGACAAAATTTACGTTGCCTAACTGGAAAACTTTTTTTACCAACACAATGGCGCGACGTTGGCTTACAAAGATGGCTGGACTGTGTTGTCTTCACCGATAGAGAGCGCTTCCTCATTTCCGGTCGTCTGCTTCAGTGCTGCTTCGGTCAAAATACCGCCGATTCAACTGTTCTTCCCCGAAAACCTTTTTTTTTTTTTTTTTTTTTTTGAATTGATGAAACTTGAAAAACGGAATTTCCGTCTGGGACCTTGCCGAAAAAAACGGATTTCCGTCACCCAGACGGAAGAGTGGCACCATGCTGATTTTTCCTTCAGCCTCTTTCTGTGGATGTCCGTTTCGCAGTGGTTTTTCAGCGCAACGAAACCTTTGTTTGAGTACGCGATCTCCTTATCGCACAACGTGCAATGGGCCTTGCCAGCACAAGTCAGTTTCCTGAAAAATTCACCATATTGGCACTTGCTCTTTTCATTTCCGTCGTCGTCGAAAATGACAAAATCGGCATCAAGCCAGTCCCATCTCCATTGGTAGCGGCATCCTTGGTCAGAAAACGGCTTTCCGCGTTGAACAACATCGACTCTTCGCGCCTGATACTCGCTGCTGTAAGTTAACAAGGGAAAGTGTACAAGATGGCGGCGAACCCGACCGATTTGGAATAGGCGACAGCGTACCGAATAAGAAGCGCGCCGGATGCGAATTTTTTTTTTTCGCGATAAAAACGATTTCGGCGTACGCTCAATCGAAATCGGCGTATGGGGGTCTATGAATCGGCGTATATACGCCGAAAGGCTTACAATGCTAGACCCTGAACTGTACAGTCCGTTTATTTTCATTTTATTTCATACTTTCAGTACAAGTACGCCCCATATTAACAGTGATTTCAACTTAGCAGGAAGCAGATCAAGCCTGGTCCAGTGAGAAGGGTTTTCAGCATGCCGGGGCAACAACTTTTGGACATGTTGATTGGGAGGAATAGTGGCTTTCTTGCTTGCCTCTCTTTATACCTTTAAGGTAATCTGAATACACATCAGGTTCCACATCTCCTACACAGGTGTCAGGATTAAAATGATATAATTTGAAAGCATCATCAGCTTCCAACTAAAATGAATGACCACCACATCATCTCTTACCTGTTGGACTGAATGAACACCAGGTTCATCTCCTTACCTGTTGGACTGAATGACCACCAGGTTCATCTCCTTACCTGTTGGACTGAATGAACACCAGGTTCATCTCCTTACCTGATGGACTGAATGACCACCAGGTTCATCTCCTTACCTGTTGGACTGAATGAACACCAGGTTCATCTCCCTTTCCCGTTGGACTGAATGACCACCAGGTTCATCTCCTTACCTGTTGGACTGAATGACCACCAGGTTCATCTCCTTACCTGTTGGACTGAATGACCACCACATCATCTCTTACCTGTTGGACTGAATGACCACCACATCATCTCCTTACCTGTTGGATTGAATGACCACCACATCATCTCCTTACCTGTTGGACTGAATGAACACCAGGTTCATCTCCTTACCTGTTGGACTGAATGAACACCAGATTCCACATCCCAACATGGTTTTAGGATAACGTGATAATGTGGTATTATTTGCAAGCATCATCTCCTAACCTTCTGAAAATGAATGAAAACCAAGTTCCACATCTCCAACATTGGTGTTAGGGTAACGTGATATTATTTGCCAGCATCATCTTCTTACTTTTCAACTGAATGAATACCAGCATCAAACTCCTTACCTACTGAACTGAATGAACACCAGTAGCATCTCTTACCCGTTGAACTTAATGAACATCAGTATCATCTCCTTACCTGTTGAACTAAATGAACACCAGTATCATCTCCCTTTCCTACTGAACTGAATTTAACACCAGTATCGTCTCTTATCTGTTGAACTAAATGAACACCAGTATCCTCTCCTTACCTACTGAATTGATGAACACCAGCAGGGCTTCTGAAAACGCAAAAAATTGCGTACAGTACGCATTAAAACTCTACGGGACGCACTGGGTGTCCGTGTAAGGGGTCCCAGGGACCCCTTCAAATTTTGGTGAAGTCAGAATAAAGTGAGAAAAGACTGCCTTCAACATCGTAAGTTGGGTGCCATAACATCGTAGGTCTGCTGCACTTCGGACCGACCCATCCCTTTTCAAGTTTGAACACTAACAAAGCGAGTAGGGCAGCCTCCTAACAACATACGTTGGTCACTTTTGTCGTCTGCTGAGGCTGACTGACTAAGCTTAACGCTAGGCCACAGCATCGTTTTCAGTTGACCGAATTTTCCTACTTTGAGCCATGTGATGTCACGATGACGCTTTTCATTTTCCCGGCTGGAGAGAGGCATTTCCGCGAAGCCTTTGTTTCCACATGTCTCTCGAAGCGTGGTTAACGAAATCATCGTCGCAAAAGCGAAAAAGGTAGCAGAGGAGCAAGATCGAGAACGGATTACAACTTTTGATGTTTATTTTGTTGTTTTTATTGTGACGATGTGTCTGTGACAATTGCAGTGCGCGTGCAGGGATGCAATTTTTTAAAGTATATTTTGTTGTATCATCTCCTTACCTGTTGAACTAAATGAACACCAGTATTATCTCCTTACCTGAACTGAATGAACACCAGTATCATTCCTTACCTGTTGAACTAAATGAACACCAGTACTATCTCCTTACCTGTTGAACTGAATCAACACCAGCATCATCTCCTTTCCTGTTGAACTGAATCAAAACCAGCATCATCTCCTTTCCTGTTGAACTGAATCAACACCAGCATCATCTCCTTACTGTTGAACTGAATCAACACCAGCATCATCTCCTTTCCTGTTGAACTGAATGACACCAGTACTATCTCCTTACTGTTGAACTGAATCAACACCAGTATTATCTCCTTACTGTTGAACTGAATCAACACCAGCATCATCTTTCCTGTTGAACTAAATGAACACCAGTATTATCTCCTTACCTGTTGAACTGAATGAACACCAGTATTATCTCCTTGCCTGTTGAACTGAATGGACACTGTATTATCTCCTTACCTGTTGAACTAAATGAACACCATGTATTATCTCCTTACCTGTTGAACTGAATCAACACCAGCATCATCTCCTTTCCTGTTGAACTAAATGAACACCAGTATTATCTCCTTACCTGTTGACTGAATGAACACCAGTATTATCTCCTTACCTGTTGAACTAAATGAACACCAGGTTCATCTCCTTACCTGTTGAACTAAATGAACTGAATGAACACCAGTAGTATCTCCTTACCTGTTGAACTGAATGAACACCAGCATCGTCTCACCTGTTGAACTGAATGAACACCAGCATCATCTCCTTACCTGTTGAACTGAATGAACACCAGTATTATCTCCATACCTGTTGAACTGAATGAACACCAGGTTCCAGATCTCCAACACGTCAGGGTCGTCCATGTTGACCAGATGCTTGGCGTCCCGCCCCCCGATGCGATCGTAGTGAATCTCGGAGCACGGTCGCATGGCCCACCTCCCCATCTCCAGAAGTTGTCCTTCATGTCGAAGGGCATGATGCGTTCCTCTGGCACACTGCCACACATGCCATCATCCAGTCAATCACGCTGTCTCCCAATTCTGGATGGTCTTCTCCAGTGTTCTTCACCATCAGCTGCCTGATATTTAGTATGCACTTGCATCCAGTTATTAACATACGGAAATAAAATGTTGGATCTTTTTCTCCTCATCCCCCTTCATAACCAACACAACACAAAAATGAAAGAAAAAACAAAAACAAAAAGAAGTAGTAGTAGAGAAGAAGAATACAGAAAAAGGCATTTCTTTTTATTTAACAACATTCTGCCCAATTCCGCCTGGCTGCCATTACCAGTTAAACTCTGTTCAACGTCTTTTAATCCTCAAAGCTTCCAAATGATGTGTGACCTTGATATGGGGGCTACTACAGCGCAGTTCTCAATGCAAGCTCACCATGCGTTACACAGACATGAAATCAAGTAAAAGAGATCAAGGTTACGCAACTTAAAGAGGCTCACCAAACATAATCATAAATGTGAAATAAGATACATCACTCCAACCAAACATCCCAGTTTCATTCTGAAGTTCCTCTACCACTCTGAACCATGATCTGACAGTTACATACATGATATGTACGGAAGTTTCATTCTGAAGTTCCTCTACCACTCTGAACCATGATCTGACAGTTACGTACATGATATGTATGGAAGTTTCGTTCTGAAGTTCTTCTACCACTCTGAACCATGATCTGACAGTTACGTACATGATTATGTAGGGAAGTTTTATTCTGAAGTTCTTCTACCACTCTGAACCATGATCTGACAGTTACATACATAATATGTAGGGAAGTTTTGTTCTGAAGTTCTTCTACCACTCTGAACCATGATCTGACGGTTACGTACATGATATGTACGGAAGTTTTGTTCTGAAGTTCTTCTACCACTCTGAACCATGATCTGACAGTTACGTACATGATATGTACGGAAGTTTTGTTCTGAAGTTCCTCTACCACTCTGAACCATGATCTGACAGTTATGTACATGATATGTACGGAAGTTTTGTTCTGAAGTTCTTTCCACTCTGAACCATGATCTGACAGTTATGTACATGATATGTAGGGAAGTTTCGTTCTGAAGTTCTTCTACACTCTGAACCTGATCTGACAGTTAGTACATGATATGTAGGGAAGTTTTGTTCTGAAGTTCCTCTACCACTCTGACCATGATCTGACAGCTACATACATGATATGTAGGGAAGTTTTGTTCTGATAGTTCCTCTACCACTCTGAACCATGATCTGACAGTTACATACATGATATGTAGGGAAGTTTCGTTCTGAAGACCCCCAGTATCATTTTACCTTTTTGCAAAAAAAATAAACCCGTCCTTTTTTCCTTTTCCCGGTTTAAACTGAATCAACCCGCTCTTTCCCCTTTTCCCTGTTGAACTAAAATCAAAACCAGCTTTCATCCCCTTTCCGGGTAAAATGAATCAAACCAGCTTCTTTTCCCCTTTACCTGTTGAACTGAATAAACCCCCCCCCCCCCAGCATCATCTCCTTTCCTGTTGAACTGAATAAACCCAGTTCTTTTCCCCTTTAAACCTGTAAAAACCCTGAAATAAAAACCAGTTTTTTTCCCTTTAAAATTTTGGAACTGAATAACCCCAAGCATCCTTTCCTGTTGCCCAAAAAATAAACACCAGTTTTATCTCCTTCCCTGTTGAATGAATGAAACCAGTATTATTTTCCTTCCCGTTAAAACAAATGGCACATTTTATTTTTCCCCTTACCTGTTGAACTAAATAAAAACCCCAAATTTTTATCTCCTTACCTGTTGAACTGAATCAACACCAGCTTTTTTTTCCCCTTTTCCTGTTGAACTAAAAGGGAACCCCTGTATTTTTCCCCTTTCCTGTTAAACTGAATGAACACCAGTATTATCCCCTTCCCGGTTGAAACTAAAGAAAAAGGTTAATTTCCTTACCTGTTGAACTAAATGAACGGGTTTTAAAACCCCGTGTATCTCCTTACCCTGTTGTTCTGAATGAACCCCAGAAAATCGTCTCACCTGTTAAATGAATAAAACACCAGTTTTAATCTCCCTTCCTGTTGAACTGAAAAAAACCCCAAATTTTTACCCTCCATACCTGTTAAAAATGAAAAAACACCAGGTTCCTAAAATCCCCAACCGTCAGGGTCGTCCAGGCCCCCCCAAAGTTTGCTTGGCGTCCCGCCCCCCGATGCGATGTAGGAATTCGGAGCAGGGTTTCCCCATGGCCCCCCCCCCCCAATCCCCCAAAACAGTTGCCTTCATGTGGGAAAGGGTTGATGCGTTCCTCGGGCCCAAAACTGCCACACTGCCTTCATCCAGTAAATCAGGGCTGTCCCCCAAATTTGGATGGTTTTCTCCAGTGTTCTTCACCTCAGCTGCCTGATATTTAGTAGCACTTGCTCCAGTTATTAACATACGGAAATAAAATGTTGGATCTTTTTTCTCCTCACCCCCTTCCAAAAAAAAAACAAACACAAAAATGAAAAAAAAAAAACAAAAAAAAAAAAAGAAGTAGTAGTAGTGAAGAAAATACGAAAAAGGGGATTTTTTTTTTTTTAACAACATTCTGGCCCCAATTTTGCCTGGCTGCCATTTCCAGGTTTAAAATCTGTTTTAAGTCTTTTTTTTCCCCAAAAACTTCCAAAAAGATTTTGGGGGACCCCTTTTTTTGGGGGGGTACTCAGCGCCCGGGTTTCAAAAAGCAAGCTTCCCCTGGGTTAAAAGACTTTAAATTTAAGGGAAAAGAGATAAGGTTACGCCCCTTAAAAAGGCCCCACCAAAATAATCTTTAAATGTGAAATAAGATACATCACTCCAAAACCCAAAAAACCCAGTTTTATTCTGAAGTTTTCCCTACCACTCTGAACCCTGATCGGAAAAGTTACTACATGATAGTACGGAAGTTTTTATTCTGAAGTTCCCCCCCCTTTTCCAATTGAACCATGATCTGACAGTTACGTACATGTATGTAGGGGGAAATTTCGTTTGAGTTCTTTTCCACTCTGAAAACCCTGATCTGACCCGTTACGTACAGTTAAAGTTGGGAAAATTTTATTTGAAGTTCTTCTTTCCACTCTGTAAAACCCTGGGTCTGACGTTACATACAAAATATGTTTGGGGAAATTTTGTTTGAAGTTCCCTTTTTCCACTCTGAACCTTTTTCTGACGGTTACGGGACAAAGATTTGTCGGAAAATTTTTTTTCTGAAGGGTTTTTCTACCACCTTTAAACCTTTATCTGGGCAGGGTTCGTACATGATATGTACGGAGTTTTGTTCTGGGAAATTCCTTACCCCCTTGAAACCTTTTATCTTACGTTATGTAAATGATTGTACGGGGAAATTTTGTTTGAAGTTTTTACCACTCTGAAACCCTGATCTGACAGTTATGTTCAAAGTTTTTTGGGGAAATTTCGTTCTGAAGTTTTTTTTAACCCCTCTGAACCTTTTTTCTGACAGTTAAGTAATTTATATGTAGGGAATTTTGTTCTGAAGTTTTCCCCCTACCCCTTGAAACCCCTGATTGCAGTTTAAAAATGATATGTAGGGGGAAATTTTGTTCTGAAGTTCCCCTACCCCCTTTAAAACCCTGATTTTACAGTTACATACATTTTATGTAGGGGTTTCGTTCTGAAATTCTTCTTTCCACTCTGAACTTGTTTTGTCAGTTTTGTACTGATTTGTTGGGGAAATTTCGTTCTGAAGGGTTTTTACCACTCTGAACCAAAGATCTGGCAGTTTCGTTTCCCTGTTTTGTTGGGAAATTTTTTTCTGAAGTTCCTTACCAAATTGTACCCCTGATCTGGTTACGTAAAATTGAAAATGTTGGGAAGTTTCGTTTTGAAGTTCTTTTACCACCTGAACCAGGGTCTGGGCGGTTACGAAGGGTATGTAGGAAGTTTCGTTTGAAGTTTTCTACCAATCTGAACCTTTATCGGGCAGTTAAAGGGCTTTATATGTAGGGAAGTTTTGTTCTGAAACTCTTCTACCCCTTGAACCAAAGATTGACCGTCCGTACTTTATTTTACGGAAGTTTTGTTTTGAAGTTCCTTAAAATTGAACCAGGGTCTGACGTTAAAATTCAAGGGGTATGTTTTGGATTTTTGGTTTTGGGAAATTCCTCACACTCTGAACCTTTTTCTGCAGTTTGTACTTTATTTTGTAGGGAAATTTTTTCGAAGTTCTTTACCATTGAAAAAAGTTTGGGGCGGTTTTTTCTTTATATGTGGGGGGGAAATTTTTTTCTGAAGTTGTTCTAAAAAAATTTTGAAACCCCTGATTGGGCCGTTTCATACATATAGGGAGGGAAGTTTTGTTTGAAGTTCTTCTACCAATCTGAAAACCTTTATCTGACATTTTGACATGATATGTAGGGAAAGGTTTTTTTCTTTAAAATTCTTCTACCCCCTCTGAACCATGATTGACAGTTATTTAAATTTTTGTACGGGTTTTGTTTGAAGTTCCCTTTTACCCTTGAACCCCTGATCTGGCAGTTATGTACAAAGATTTTTTTGTAGGGAAGTTTTGTTTTGAAATTTTTTACCACTATGAACCTTTATCTGACGGTTAAGTCATGTTTTTGTAGGGAAGTTTTTTTTTGAAGTTCTTTTTTCCTCTCTGAACCCCTGATCTGGGCAGTTTCATACATGATAGGGGGGAAGTTTTGTTTTGAAATTTTTCTACCACTCTGAACCTGATCTGCAGTTTTCTTTCGATATGTAGGGGGTTTTGTTCTGAAGTTCTTCTTCCCCTCGAACCCCTGATCTGACAGTTTAAAACATGATTTGTTTGGGGAAATTTTGTTTTGAAATTTTTCTACCACTCCCGAACCATGACTGGCGTTTACATAAAATGATATGTGGGAATTTTTTTTTGAAATTCTTCTTCCACTCTGAACCATGATTGACAGTTAAAACATTTATGTGGGAAGTTTTGTTTTTGGTTCCTTTTACCACTCGGGAAACCAAATCTGAATTTTTTTTAATTTTTTATGTAGGGAAGTTTCATTCTGGGAAATTTTCCCCTTTCCACTGGGCCATGATCTGCAGTTCATACATGTATGTACCGGAAAAAATTTTTTTCTGGGAAATTCCCCTACCCACTCTGAACCAAAGATTTTGACAGTTATGTACTGTTTGTCGGAAGTTTTGTTCTGAAATTCTTCTAAACCCAAACTTTAACCCTTTATCTGACAGTTAAAATACCTTGGGTTGTAGGGGGTTTTGTTCGGGAAATTTTCCCCTAAAACCTGAACCATGATTTGACAGGTTTTTTACATGATATGTAGGAAGTTTTTTTTCTGAAGTTCTTCTACCACTCGGAAAACCCTGATCGCATTTACATACATGATATTTTAGGGAAGTTTTGTTTTTGAAGTTTTCCCCTACCAATTGGAAACCCTGAAAAAGACAGTTAAGTTCATGATTGTACGGAAGTTTTGTTCTGAAGTTCTTTTCCACTCCCCGAACCTTTATTGACAGTTCGTACATGATATGTAGGGAAGTTTTGTTCGGGGAAATTCCTCTACCCCTCTGAACCATGATCCCGAATGTTACCTACATGTTTGTAGGCAAGTTTTGTTCTGGGTTCCTTTACCATCTGTACCATGATCTGACAGTTACGTACTTGATATGTAGGGAAGTTTCGTTCTGAAGTTCTTCTTACCACACTGACATGATCTGACGTTACGTACATGATATGTACGGAGTTTCGTTCTGAAGTTCTTCTACCACTCTGAACCATGATCTGACAGTTACGTACATGATATGTAGGGAAGTTTCGTTCTGAAGCTCTTCTACCTCTCTGAACCATGATCTGACAGTCACGTACATGATATGTACGGAAGTTTTGTTCTGAAGTTCCTCTACACTCTGATCCATGATCTGACGTTACATACATGATATGTACGGAAGTTTTGTTCTGAAGTTCCTCTACCACTCTGAACCATGATCTGACAGTTATGTACTTGATTATGTAGGGAAGTTTTGTTCTGAAGTTCTTCTACCACTCTGAACATGATCTGACAGTTATGTACATGATATGTAGGGAATGTTTTGTTCTGAAGTTGTTCTACCACTCTGAACCATGATCTGGACAGTTCATACATGATGTAGGGAAGTTTTGTTCTGAAGTTCTTCTACCACTCTGAACCATGATCTGACAGTTTGTACATGATATGTAGGGAAGTTTTGTTCTGAAGTTCTTCTACCACTCTGAACCATGATCTGACAGTTATGTACATGATATGTACGGAAGTTTTGTTCTGAAGTTCTTCTACCACTCTGAACCTGATCTGACAGTTATGTACATGATATGTAGGGAAGTTTTGTTCTGAAGTTCTTCTACCACTATGAACCATGATCTGACGGTTACGTACATGATATGTAGGGAAGTTTTGTTCTGAAGTTCTTTCTACCACTCTGAACCATGATCTGACAGTTACATACATGATATGTTGGGAATGTTTTGTTCTGAAGTTCTTCTACCACTCTGAACCATGATCTGACAGTTACATACATGATATGTAGGGAAGTTTTGTTCTGAAGTTCTTCTCCACTCTGACCATGATCTGACAGTTACATACATGATATGTAGGGAAGTTTTGTTCTGAGTTCTTCTACCACTCTGAACCATGATCTGACAGTTCACATACATGATATGTAGGGAAGTTTTGTTCTGAAGTTCTTCTTCCACTCTGAACCATGATCTGACAGTTACATACATGATATGTAGGGAAGTTTTGTTCTGAAGTTCCTCTACCACTCTGAACCATGATCTGACAGTTACATACTATGATATGTAGGGAAGTTTCATTCTGAAGTTCCTCTACCACTCTGAACCATGATCTGACAGTTACATACATGATATGTACGGAAGTTTTGTTCTGAAGTTCCTCTACCACTCTGAACCATGATCTGACAGTTTGTACATGATATGTACGGAAGTTTTGTTCTGAAGTTCTTCTACCAATCTGAACATGATCTGACAGTTACATACATGATATGTAGGGAAGTTTTGTTCTGAATTTCCTCTACACTCTGAACCATGATCTGACAGTTATGTACATGATATGTACGGAAGTTTTGTTCTGAAGTTCTTCTACCACTCTGAACCATGATCTGATAGTTACATACATGATATGTAGGGAAGTTTTGTTCTGAAGTTCCTCTACCACACTGAACCATGATCTGACAGTTACGTACATGATATGTACGGAAGTTTTGTTCTGAAGTTCTTCTACCACTCTGAACCATGATCTGACAGTTACGTACTATGATATGTAGGGAAGTTTTGTTCTGAAGTTCCTCTACCACTCTGAACCATGATCTGACTGTTACCTACATGATATGTAGGCAAGTTTTGTTCTGAGTTCCTCTACCACTCTGAACCATGATCTGACAGTTACGTACATGATATGTAGGGAAGTTTCATTCTGAAGTTCCTCTACCACTCTGAACCATGATCTGACAGTTACATACATGATATGTAGGGAAGTTTCATTCTGAAGTTCCTCTACCACTCTGAACCATGATCTGACAGTTACATACATGATATGTAGGGAAGTTTCGTTCTGAAGTTTCTCTACCACTCTGAACCATGATCTGACAGTTACATACATGATATGTAGGGAAGTTTCGTTCTCAAGTTCCTCTACCACTCTGAACCATGATCTGACAGTTACGTACATGATATGTACGGAAGTTTCATTCTGAAGTTTCCTCTACACTCTGAACCATGATCTGACAGTTACATACATGATATGTAAGGAAGTTTCGTTCTGAAGTTCCTCTACCACTCTGAACCATGATCTGACAGTTACATACATGATATGTACGGAAGTTTTGTTCTGAAGTTCCTCTACCACTCTGAACCATGATTGACAGTTATGTACATGATATGTAGGGAAGTTTTGTTCTGAAGTTCTTCTACCACTCTGAACCATAAGATAAGATAATGTTGCTTATAGCCCAGCCGACCGCAAAGGGCCATTATCAGGGCTGTCACATGTTAAAATCAACTCACCAGTCATTAAAAAAAAAAAAAAAAAAAAAAATAAAAAAAAAAAAAAAACACCTTTCACACATCTTGTTAATGACATCGTCTACAAACGCACAGAAGTTTGTTAAAAATCTTTCTGCCGTAAAATCTTAAATCAGATAAAAAATGTTAATCTCTCTCAAAAACTCAGGATCACGTCAGGCGGGACATCCTGAACAGGATCTTCATGGACTCGCCGTAAAAATGTTTGTGTCTCACATCGTGCAAGTCCCAACACTCTAAAAGACATGTTTCATTGTGGAGTGGCGCATGACATGGAATGCACCACGGAGCTTCTTCACTCTTTAAAAGGTAAGCATGGGTAAAATACGAATGGCCGGTGTGCAGCCGGCACAGAACCGTTCCTCTTTACGACCTCCCGACGTGGATGGGAGGAAGTCCTTAAGGTTTGGACGGATCTGAAAGAGTTTGTTACTCGTCTGTGTGTTCCAATCCCCCTGCCAGAGGTCTCTCACATAATCGTTAATTTTGGTTTCACGTCTGAGCGGGGGATATAATGTTGGACAGTTTCTCTCTTGTGGCGTTCTTGGCTAAATGATCAACCATTTCGTTCCCGCCGATGCCAACATGACCAGGAACCAAGCAAGAGTAATGTTGTAACCGTCCGCCTTCAAGTTGCTAAAAGTTCAAAAAAAAGTAAAGTTCTGGATGCTAAAGGTTGCGGCCAGCTATAGCCTCCAAAGCTGACAGCGAATCCGACAGAACCAGAAAGTCCCTCTTCGAAGATTGTGATATTATCTTCAAAGCCAAAACCAGAGCAGTAAGTTCAGCAGAATATACAGAAGCATCTGAATGAATATGTTTCTACAGTATCTGAGAAGGAGCCCAGGGCAGTAGGCTGCACAGGCCACTCCCTCTTCAGACTTGGAACCGTCAGTGAAAACTTTTTGATAGGATGGAATTTGGAACAGAGCTCAGCATACAAAGCCTTGTACGCCAGAGAGCTGGTAGACTCTTTGCGAAAAGCTGCAAGATCGAAATGAATCTCTGGCGTGAAGAAGGTCCACGGAGGTTGATCCGGAAACTTAGAAAATCCGACACAACTCCTAGGTTTTAGACCTGCATTCCGCACGTGAGGCTGCATACGAAGACCAAACGGCGGAATACATTTCGGGTTGTTTTCAAACTTACTTTGGAACGGAAGGACAAAGACACAGTCATAGGCAGGATTCTGCGGTTCTGAGAACAGTCGGATATAATAATTCAAAGACAGTTTCAGCCTGCGGTTGGACAATGAAGGTTCACCCGCCTCTGCGTACAGGCTGTACACAGGGGTGGTGCGGAACGCTCCAAGACAGAGACGAAGCCCTTGATGGTGGATGGGTCCAAGAGTTTGAGGTAAGAGGGTCTTGCAGAGCCGTACACGGCACAAACCGTAGTCCAGTTTGGAACGGACCAAGGCTCTGTAGAGGTGCAGCAAAGTTTTCTTATCAGCGCCCCAGTCGGTGTGTGCTACACCCCCAGAATATTCAGAGCTTTCTGGCAAGAAGTTTTGAGGTTTTTGATGTGGCTGAGAAAGTTGATTTTTTGGGTCAAAAATAACTCCGGGAATTTGGCTTCTTTTACAACTGGAATGGTGGACTTGTCTAGACGAATTTCAGGATCATCAAAGAATCGACGAAAATTGTGGAAATGAATTGACTGAGTTTTGGTACGGGAGAAGGTAAACCCGTTTTCCTCGGCCCACTGTTGGATTTCTTTTGACGCAAAGTTGGAGTCGACGCTGTACACTGTGGTAAGAAGCTCCAACTGCATACAGCGCAAGATAAGATAAGATAAGATAATGTTGCTTATAGCCCAGCCGACCGCAAAGGGCCACATCAGGGCTGTCACCACGTTAAAATCAACTCACCAGTCATAAAAAAAAAAAAAAAAAAAACCACTTTCATACAACTCATTAAATGACATCGTCTACAAACGCACCAGAAACTTTGTTAAAAATCTTTCATCCGTAAAATCTTAAATCAGATGAAAAATATTAATCTCTCTCAAAAACCCTCAAGGATCACATCAGGCTGGACATCCCTGAACAGGTCTTCATGGACTCCGCTGTAAAATGTTTTGTGTCTCACATCGTGCAATTCCCAACACTCTAAAAGAACATGTTTCATTGTGAGGGGGCGCATGACATGGAATGCACCACGGAGCTTCTTCACTCTTTAAAAGGTAAGCATGGGTAAAATACGAATGGCCGGTGTGCAGCCGGCACAGAACCGTTTCCTCTTTACGACCTCCCGACGTGGATGGAGGAAGTCCTTAAGGTTTGGACGGATCTGAAAGAGTTTGTTACTCGTCTGTGTGTTCCAATCCTCCTGCCAGAGGTCTCTCACATAATCGTTAACTTTGGGTTTCACATCTGAACAGGGGATATAAATGTTGGACAGTTTCTCTCTTGTGGCGTTCTTGGCTAAACGATCAACCATTTCGTTCCCGCTGATCCAACATGACCAGGAACCCAAGCAAGAGTAATGTTGTAACCGTCCGCTTTCAACTTGCTAAAAATTTCAAAGAAATGCAAAAGTTTGGATGCTGAAGGTTGCGCCAGCTATGGCTTCCAAAGCTGACAGCGAATCCGACAGAACCAGAAAGTCCCTCTTTGAAGAAAGTGAGATTATCTTCAAGCCAGAACCAGAGCAGTAAGTTCAGCAGAATAGACAGAAGCATCGGAATGGATATGTTCCAACAGTATCTGAGAAGGAGCCCCAGGGCAGTAGGCTGCACAGGCCACTCCATCCTCAGACTTGGAAACCGTCAGTGAAAACGTTTTGATAGGATGGGAATTTGGAACAGAGCTCAGCATACAAAGCCTTGTACGCCAGAGAAGCTGGTAGACTCCTTACGGAAAGCTGCAAGATCGAAACGAATCTCTGGTGTGAAAAGGTCCATGGAGGTTGATCCGGAAACTTGGAAAAATCGGAAACTACTCCCGGGTCTATACCTGCATTCCGCACGTGAGGCTGCATACGAAGCCCAAACGGCGGAATACATTTCGGGTTATTTTCAAACTTACTTTGGAACGGAGGGTCAAAAACACAGTCATAGGCAGGATTCTGCGGTTCTGAGAACAGTCGATGTAATAATTCAAAGACAGTTTCAGCCTGCGGTTGGACAGTGAAGGTTCACCTGCCTCTGGGTACAGGCTGTACACAGGGGTGTGCGGAACGCTCCAAGACAGAGACGAAGCCCTTGATGGTGGATAGGGCCCAAGAGTTTGAGGTAAGATGATCTTGCGGAGCCGTACACAGCACAACCGTAGTCCAGTTTGGAACGGACCAGGGCTCTGTAGAGGTGCAACAAAGTTTTCTTATCAGCGCCCCAGTCGGTGTGTGCTACGACCCGCAGAATATTCAGTGCCTTTTGGCAAGCAGTTTTGAGGTTTTAATATGGCTGAGAAAGTTAAGTTTTTGGTCAAAAATGACTCCCAGAAATTTGGCCTCTTTAACAGCTGGAATGGGAGATTTCCCTACTTGAAGTTCGGATCTGGAAAAAACTGACGGAAATTATGGAAGTGAATACACTGGGTTTTCGTAGCAGAAAAGGTGAAACCGTTTTTCCATCCACCCACCGATGGATTTTATCTACGCAAAGCTGGAGCCTGCGCTGGACACTCGGGTACAGGCTTCCAGTTGCGTAGACAGCAAATCATCCACAAACAATGAGCAGTCTGAACCCTGCTGAACTGATTGAACAATGTTGTTGATCTTAATACTAAAGAGGGCAGGAGATAGTATGCTCCCCTGTGGAACACCCAACTCCTGCTCGTGGACATCAGAGAGAGTGGTGCCAACCCGGACCTGAAACTGTCGTTCTGCCAAAAATTTTGAATAAAAAGCGGAAGATGACCTCGAAAACCCAGATCGTGGAGATCATGAATATCCCCGACTTCCAGGTGGTATCGTAGGCCTTCTCCAAGTCAAAGAAATTGCCACTGCATGCTGTTTGTTCAGAAAGGCGTTCCGAAGTGTAGATTCCAGACGAATCAAATGGTCAACGGTAGTCCGATTTTTGCGGAAACCACACTGTTCTTTCGCCAAAAGGCCATCGGTTTCAAGTTTCCCCATGAGCCTAGCATTGACCATTTTTTCCATCAAATTTACAAACACAGCTGGTCAAAGCTATGGACGGTAATTTGAAGGATTAGAAAGATCTTTTCCAGGTTTGGGGATGGGGAAAAATGAGGGCTTTTCGCCAAGAGGGTGGAAAAAACCCTGTAGTCCACACATGGTTGTAGACCTGTAGCAGTATGTCAGACCTTCTAGCGGAAGATGTTTCAACAGCTGATAATGGATTTCATCTATACCTGGAGAGGAATCGCTGCAAGAAAGCAAGGCAGATTTCAGCTCGTTTACGTGAAAGGAAGATTGTAGTCTTCCATGTTGTCGGATGAAAAGTTGCAGGGTGATTTTTCTTTTTGGGCTTTGTTTTTGACAAAAGTGGCTGATTTATTAGAAGAGGAGGAATTCTTTTCATGGTTTGAAGCAAGCAGATTAGCAACTGCTTTCTTCTCTGTTATTAAAGAATCCGATAACTTGAGATGGTTCACAGTGGGACAGGTGTTCTTCCCTTTGATTTTCTTAATGATGTTCCACACTTTTTCTTGGAAGTTTTTGATGTCAGCCTGGAGCAGAAGCTTCTCCAGGACCGCGACGTTTACTGATTTTAAAAGTGTGTCTTGATTTAGCACGGAGTTTCTGATGGGCTCGAGCGTTGGGACCCGAAGGTCGTTGGTATACCTGACGCTGAGCCCGTTTTCTAACTTTGGAAATTTGTTGGCATTCTGAATCGAACCAGGGTGTTTTTGGCATTTGAAATTTATCGGAAGACACTGGAATACATGCCTTAGCACATTTAAAACATAGTGGTAGTCAGTGATTCAGCTGGGTCAGGACTCTGAAAAAAATCAGTGTCCTGGAACTCCTTAGAAACAGTGGCTGCAAATAGATCCCAGTTTGCTTTCTTATAATTTAAATGCTGAGAGACAGAGACGTGTTCAGTTATTACAGGTTGTAGAAGGACAGGGAAATGGTCACTTCCGTGCAGATCGTCATGGACAGACCACTCATAGTCCAGGACCAGCGAGGGGGCACAAACCGACAAATCTAAACACGAAAGTGAACCTGTGGAAGAATGGAGGTAAGTTGCAGATCCGTCGTTCAGACAACACAAATCCAAATCCGAAAGGACATCCTCAATCAGCAGACCTCTGGATGACGAACCGGTACTACCCCAAAGAGGGTTGTGACCCTTAAAGTCACCAACAGCAAAAAAGGTCGAGGAAGTTCCCCTAACAGACTGACAAGGTCCTGACGACAAACCGGGACAGATGGAGGTAGATAAAGAGAACAGATTGTTACAGTCTTGTGGAGAGTGACTCTCGCAGCTACAGCCTGAAGGGAGGTAGACAGGGCGACAGGACTATACAACAAAGTTTTGTGAAGGAGAAGGGCAACACCGCCCGACAGTCCCAACGTGGATGGTTGTGCAGGTTTTGAAAGAATATTAAAGCCAGAAAGAGTAAAGGTCTTCTGGCTTTGAATTTGAGTTTCTTGAAGAGCCACGACAGAAGGTTTAGAGACTGACACAGAAGCTGCAGCTCCTCGAAGTTGGAATTAGACCACGGATATTCCAATGGAATATTGTATTATCCATGGTGCAGAGGGCGAAAAGGAGAGAGATCAGGTCATCTCCTCCTCACATCTGCTGCTAAAGCTGTAAATTTGTTGCTTAATTTCACTGGACTATCTGCAGACCTGCTGGCAGACTTGCCAACAGGTGAAGTAGGTCTGGGTTTGGGAGACGGTGGAGGTTTCTTCCTTATCTCCACCATCTCCACACTGGGTTGAACTCCCTTGCCCGCACGGGCACTGGACAGAGGGGTTCGAGGTCGGGGTGCTGGTGTTTTAATCTGCCCAGCAGCAAATGTTGTAGACTGCTGGCATCTGAGGGGTGGCGGATTTTTGGCCTCCACCAGGGGCACTCACTTTGGTTGAGAGGTGGTGGACCTGCTTCCACCAGAGCTGACAGTTTTTCCTTGCAATGTCTTCGAAAACGTAAAGTTATCATCTAACAGCAGACTGACCGAGTTGGGAAATGTTGGAACTTTCTTTACGGCCGAAGCATACGAAGAAGCTGTCGGCGACTGACTGCCCACAACCTGCTTGCGGGCTTCAAAAAAGATCTTCTTTTCTGTCTTAACCCCTTTGTATTGCAGATTCCTGAATCCACAGAGGACAATTCCGTGAAGAGGAGGGATGGTCGCCACCGCAGTTTGCACAATGTGCCGGATCTTTACACAGCCCATCATGGGTTGCCTTGCAGCAAATACCACACACCTCCTGCCCAGAGCAACGGTCTCTGACATGGCCAAACTTCTGGCATCGGAAGCACCTCAACGGGGACGGAACGTACAACTGAACCCGGACAATCAGGTAGCCGACTTTGATGACCGGAGGCAGCACAGGGTTGCAGAATGTCAGAAAGAGGGTGTTGGTGTCCACTCTTTCAGCACCCTTCTTTACTGTCACCCTGCGTACCTCCGTCACACCCTGGGATGCCAGCTCCGTTTTGATCTCTGCCTGAAACACCTGATAATTCCCTGCAGCGAATCACTCCTTTTGATGAATTTAATTGTTTGTGGGGAGTTACCCTGATCTCCCTGTCCACAAGTTTCGTTGCCTTCAGCAGCTGTTCAGACTGCTTTTGTGACTTACATTGAATAAGAAAGGAACCAGTCCTCAACCTCTTGATGGACCGAGGGTCACCTGCTAAAGCTTGAAAGCCCTTCTGTATGGCGAAAGGGCTCAGAGCTGAAAGGGGTCTTTCCTGCTCCATCCCTTCCATCACCTCTACCACTCTGAACCATGATCTGACAGTTACATACATGATATGTACGGAAGTTTTGTTCTGAAGTTCCTCTACCACTCTGAACCATGATCTGACAGTTATGTACATGATATGTACGGAAGTTTTGTTCTGAAGTTCTTCTACCACTCTGAACCATGATCTGACAGTTACATACATGATATGTAGGGAAGTTTTGTTCTGAAGTTCTTCTACCACTCTGAACCATGATCTGACAGTTATGTACATGATATGTACGGAAGTTTTGTTCTGAAGTTCTTCTACCACTCTGAACCATGATCTGACAGTTACATACATGATATGTAGGGAAGTTTGTTCTGAAGTTCCTCTACCACTCTGAACCATGATCTGACAGTTACGTACATGATATGTACGGAAGTTTTGTTCTGAAGTTCTTCTACCACTCTGAACCATGATCTGACAGTTACATACATGATTATGTAGGGAAGTTTTGTTCTGAAGTTCCTCTACCACTCTGAACCATGATCTGACAGTTACGTACATGATATGTAGGGAAGTTTTGTTCTGAAGTTCCTCTACCACTCTGAACCATGATCTGACAGTTACCTACATGATATGTAGGCAAGTTTTGTTCTGAAGTTCCTCCACCACTCTGAACCATGATCTGACAGTTACGTACATGATATGTAGGGAAGTTTCATTCTGAAGTTCCTCTACCACTCTGAACCATGATCTGACAGTTACATACATGATATGTAGGGAAGTTTCATTCTGAAGTTCCTCTACCACTCTGACCATGATTCTGACAGTTACATACATGATATGTAGGGAAGTTTCGTTCTGAAGTTTCTCTACCACTCTGAACCATGATCTGACAGTTACATACATGATATGTAGGAAGTTTCGTTCTGAAGTTCCTCTACCACTCTGAACCATGATCTGACAGTTACGTACATGATATGTACGGAAGTTTTCATTCTGAAGTTCCTCTACCACTCTGAACATGATCTGACAGTTACATACATGATATGTAGGGAAGTTTCGTTCTGAAGTTCCTCTACCACTCTGAACCATGATCTGACAGTTACATACATGATATGTACGAAGTTTTGTTCTGAAGTTCCTCTACCACTCTGAACCATGATCTGACAGTTTATGTACATGATATGTAGGGAAGTTTTGTTCTGAAGTTCTTCTACCACTCTGAACCATGATTGACAGTTACGTACATGATATGTAGGGAAGTTTTGTTCTGAAGTTGTTCTACCACTCTGAACCATGATCTGACAGTTACATACATGATATGTAGGGAAGTTTTGTTCTGAAGTTCTTCTACCACTCTGAACCATGATCGACAGTTATGTACATGATATGTAGGGAAGTTTTGTTCTGAAGTTCTTCTACCACTCTGAACCATGATCTGACAGTTATGTACATGATATGTACGGAAGTTTTGTTCTGAAGTTCTTTACCACTCTGAACCATGATCTGACAGTTATGTACATGATATGTAAGGAAGTTTTGTTTGAAGTTCTTCTACACTCTGAACCATGATCTGACAGTTCATACATGATATGTAGGGAAGTTCATTCTGAAGTTCCTCTACCACTCTGAACCATGATCTGACACACGGCGCACGCAGTTATAACAACTCGGCCGGCTAGGGAGGCCCGCTATTTTTAACCAGCGCCCAACCTCCATCCCACCTCTCACCACCCCCATCCCATCCCGCCCGCGCATTCCTTCACAGCTTCTCGCGGGACGGCAGCATCACTGTGTAGGCCTACAGCGCGCGAGGTACACGCTGTGGGCCGATCGGAATGTGTTCTTTGCCAGAGCCACTTGCACTGCTGTGTCAGCCGCGATATGGCCCTTTGCGGTCGGCTTGGCTATAAACAACATTACAATTACCGTACTGCTGGACCGACAAGGCGAGAGAGAGAGAGAGAGAGAGAGAGGAGAGAGAGAGAGAGAGAGAGAGACACAGAGAGAGAGAGACAGACAGACAAAGAGAGAGACAGGTATAGGGCAAAAGAAACACACACACACACATACACACATACACACACACACCGTCTAATATCACTTTATGTGGAAAGACGTTAAATTGAAGACAACAACAACACACAAAACCTCCTGAAAGACACATCTTTTCCCTCGGACTGATTAACAAAATCCACTTACAACTGTGCGCGTGTTTTCTAGTGTTGGTGTTGAACGCGCTCGTGTGTCTGTCTGCGTGTGTGAGTTTTCCGCCGGAAAACTCACACACACACATACACACACACACACACGGATGAGAGAGAGAGAGAGAGAGAGAGAGAGAGAGAGAGAGTGAGAGAGAGAGAGTGTGTGTGTGTGTGTGTGTGTTGTGTGTGTGTGTGTGTGTGTGTGCGGAGAGAGAGAGAGAGAGAGAGAGAGAGAGAGATTTAATACTTACGGTAATACTTACGCTCACTGTTTGCTGTCCTCAAAACGTTGTCAAGCCCATTCACCAGACGCAGACGTAAACACACAGAACTAGTCAACACAATTTGTTTTGCGTGTTTCATGCTTTTTTTTTTTTTGCTGTGAGTGTAACATGCTTAATTTCCACATAAACATGAACAGATTTTGGTTTGCGTGTTTCATGCATTTGTTTTTGCTGTGATTGTAACATGCTTAATTTCCACATAAACATGAACAGATTTTGGTGTGCATGTTTCATGCTTTTTTACGCTACGTTTGTAACATGCTGAGTTTTTACACACACAAACACACACACACACACTCACATGAGCATGTGTGTGGGAGGGAGAGAGAAAGAGTGAGATAGAGAATCAAAGCAACGCGAGACGGGGCGAAAGAAAGAGCTCTAGAGGGGAAGAAGAGGGGGGGGGGGGGGGGGGGGGGGGGAGGGGGGGGGGGGGGGGGGGAATGCAAGACAGGACAGAGGAAGACAGAGAGATTTTGTACTCACAGTTGTGCAGCGTAGTCCATATCGCAGGTATCCATCATTGTTAAAACTCAGCTCTGCATGTTACTTGTCACGGACTGTCCCGTTACATGGAAGATGATAATACAGTATTGCTGTTTTCCTTTGTATGCAAACAACTAAGAAGTCTCACAGACTGATTCTCTTTATCACTTTCCTGTGAACTGATTTGGAAATTGTCGCGTTGGTTGCCAGCCAGCAAGTACTCGACTCATGGAGGAGCAGTGAGGGCGGGGTGGGGTGGGGTCACACACACACACACACACACACACACACACACAAAGACAGAAAGACAACTAAACACCAAGGACGGCAATGTACACTTACATGCACATTCATTAACTTATCTGAAAAGACAGAGTGCAGTACACACAATTAGTCACTGACGCCCAACTCACTCTCTCTCTCTCTCTCTCTCTCTCTCTCTCTCACACACACACACACACACACGCACGCACGCACGCACGCACACTCGCTCGCTCGCACTCACGCACGCACGCGCGTACACACGACCGCACGTGCGCATGCACGCGCGCACCCCTACACACACTGCAACAGGGAAAAGAATAAATCATGTAAGTCAAAGCACAGAGGTGGGGGACAGAAGTTGTGAGGAAATTAATACGGGAAAAGCCGCCGAGTTCTTAAGTGGAGAAAACAATGGGGAAAATTGATGATTCCTGCAATGACATTAGAAGTCCGAAGCATGCAGAGAGGAGAGAGAGAGAGAGAGATGAGAGAGAGAGAGAGAGAGGAGAGAGAGAGAGAGAGAAGAGAGGGAGAGATACAGAGACAGAGAGAGAGAGACACAGAGAGAAGAGAGAGAGAGAGAGAGAGAGAGAGAGAGAGAGAGAGACAGAGAAACAGCACGTGGCCTGTTGTCAGCTTGTAGGGAGCATGCACAGCGTGTTAAATGAACACACAGACAGTGACGTCAGACACGGAGGGCTTACTGAGCTGGGAACAAAGACGGTTTTACACCCCACGTACAGCCGTCCACCGGCCTGTAACTAGTAAATGACTTAGATAACTTAGTACTTGAAACTAAAACTTTCCAGTGGACAATTGTAAGAGCGGACAACATCCCCCCAAAAAGACCTGAATTTAAGTTTTGATATTGTCAACAAACCCCAAAATGCACGAATTTTACTTATCTTCAAGAAGGCCACGTTTTCCAGTTGCTCACACTGACGGCGATGGCGTTTTGAAGATTTGGACAAAAAGTGATATCCTGTCTACTTCTTTACAGAGCTAAGACTATATGAACACTGAAACAAACGAAGATGATGAACTGCAGTATCCAAAACACACCGAAATTCGCACGTTTTGTACAAAATCGCCACAGAGAACACCATGCACAGCAATGGCGGATGCGTCTCCCCTTCTTCACCGCGTTGTTTTCTGGTGGGAGTTCGCGCGTTCACGCTCATTGGTTAATAGCTGGCCGCTTATTTTAGCTGCGGGCAAGTCAGATGGCAGAGTCTCGCTCACACTAAGCGGGAAGGAAACGGCGGGGCCTCGTGCGCCGTGGACAGTTACATACATGATATGTAGGGAAGTTTCGTTCTGAAGTTTCTCTACCACTCTGAACCATGATCTGACAGATACATACATGATATGTAGGGAAGTTTCGTTCTGAAGTTCCTCTACCACTCTGAACCATGATCTGACAGTTACATACATGATATGTACGGAAGTTTCATTCTGAAGTTCCTCTACCACTCTGAACCATGATCTGACAGTTACATACATGATATGTAGGGAAGTTTTGTTCTGAAGTTCCTCTACCACTCTGAACCATGATCCGACAGTTACGTACATGATATGTAGGGAAGTTTCATTCTGAAGTTCCTCTACCACTCTGAACCATGATCTGACAGTTACATACATATGTAGGGAAGTTTCGTTCTGAAGTTCCTCTACCACTCTGAACCATGATCTGACAGTTACATACATGATATGTAGGGAAGTTTCGTTCTGAAGTTCCTCTACCACTCTGAACCATGATCTGACAGTTACATACATGATATGTAGGGAAATTTCGTTCTGAAGTTCTTCTACCCCTCTGAACCATGATCTGACAGTTACATACATGATATGTAGGGAAGTTTTGTTCTGAAGTTCTTCTACCACTCTGAACCATGATCTGACAGTTACATACATGATATGTAGGGAAGTTTCGTTCTGAAGTTCTTCTACCACTCTGAACCATGATCTGACAGTTACGTACATGATATGTAGGGAAGTTTCGTTCTGAAGTTCTTCTACCACTCTGAACCATGATCTGACAGTTACATACATGATATGTAGGGAAGTTTTGTTCTGAAGTTCTTCTACACTCTGAACCATGATCTGACAGTTACATACATGATATGTAGGGAAGTTTTGTTCTGAAGTTCTTCTACCACTCTGAACCATGATCTGACAGTTACATACATGATATGTAGCGAAGTTTTGTTCTGAAGTTCTACCACTCTGAACATGATCTGACAGTTACGTACATGATTATGTAGGGAAAAAAAGCTGGCAGTCAAAAGAATCAGACAATCTTTCTCTGTCTCTCCCAACCCTGATGTGACCTCCATTAGATGGGAAATCAGACAATCTTTCTCTGTCTCTCCCAACCCTGATGTGACCTCCATAGATGGGAAATCAGACAATCTTTCTCTGTCTCTACCAACCCTGATGTGACCTCCATAGATGGGAAATCAGACATCTTTCTCTGTCTCTCCCAACCCTGATGTGACCTCCATAGATGGGAAATCAGACAATCTTTCTCTGTCTCTCCCAACCTGATGTGACCTCCATAGATGGGAAATCAGACAATCTTTCTCTGTCTCTCCCAACCCTGATGTGACCTTCATAGATGGGAAATCAGACAATCTTTCTCTGTCTCTCCCAACCCTGATGTGACCTCCATAGATGGGAAAGCTATTAACCTATATGATTCACCATAAAGCTTATGATTTTAACATCTAAAATTTCTTGCATTACAGCAGCAAGACAATAAAGCTACAAAGTTGACGAGTGCCTACGGAGACACACATGCATATACCTCCACACATATAAAACACATACAATCACAAACATGTCTCTCTCTCCTCTCTGTCATACACACCAAACATGCTGCATCAACACAGGTGTGGCACATACCCCAAAACTCAACCAGATCTGCGTGCCTCATCGTCAGGATCCAAGCCTGCCTCAGGTTTTCCCCCAAAGTAGGTGACGTTACAGTCGATCCTTCTCCAGCTTCAGCCGATCCGTCAGCAACTCCCATGCCAGGTACAAATTTCTTTCTGCAACAATGCACAATCCACAGCTAGCATTCATTTACAATCCACCTGTCACTAACTCCCTTTCTTTCTGTCACAATGTTCAATCCATCTCTCATAACTTCAGGGCTGTACTCTTTCTATAATAACGTGCAATCCGTTTCAACAACTTCAAGCATGGACTCTTCTTTCAGTAATAATGTACAATCCATCTCTGCTGGCAATCACCTTGCCCAGCGGCTGTGCAAATGGACAATCTACATCTATTGTGATGGCTAAGTTTTTAAATGTGTGTGTGTTGTGTGTGTGTGTGCATGCGCACTCATCTAGATCTCAGCCTGTGTGCACGCATGCTTTCTGGGGTTTCTGTGAGAGCTGTCTTGTGGTTCTGTGCACCACACAGGGCTGTTCAGGGCCGTCACCACACACTGGAATGCAGCAGTATATTTTCCAATGCACAGTTTGGATGAAACGTGGCTACTGACTTTTATTTGTTTTGTTGTTGTAGTTGTTTTTATAAAATTATCCTTGTCTGTACTTTTTTCGCTGACCTTGAATAAGACTGAAATAAGATTTTTTT